>ML786552.1:90175-109561 GCA_009831015.1 Picea engelmannii | reverse complement strand
ATATATATATATATATATATATAATCTCAATACACAATTGTCTTATTTATACTGATATTTTAACTATATTATAATATTTAAATTAGGTTGGACAAACCACTGCTGTTAGAATTAATGATTAATTTAGGGGTTGGTTAAAGATTTAGGGGTTGGTTAAAGATTTGTAGGAGTTGTTGAGATATTCTCTCAACCTCCATAGCTATGTTTGGGGTAAGTTGAATCTGAGTTCAACTATATATGTACGTATGTATGTGTGCAATATAATAAGGTAATTGTGTGTGAATATTGTGTGTCTCTGCTCTCATGGATTTTAACATGGTATCAGAGCAAGGACAACCTTGACTCTCTCACGAGAGGGGCTAGAATATGAGAGATTGAGAGCAGATCTGATTTTCTATAAATATGAGAGTGTTGATTTTTAGTGTATTTGTGTGTGTTTTGTTTGAACGCCTGTGCATATCCGCCATCCATACCTGTTTAGATCGCTGGAAGATCCGTTTTCTGTGGTTTTGTGAGAAAGATCTATAGCCACCATCCATACCTGTTCGGATCACTGTAAGAGTAGAAGCTGGCTAGCAACAACCCATCCGTACCTGCGCGTGGTGATAGCAGAAGAATCAAGGCCCAATAGGGGAGATAGCAGAAGAATCGAGGCTGATTCAATGTATTGCTATTGAAGATTGGTGTTGACCATAGATCGTTGCCCAGGAATCACCCAGGTGATCGTTGATGTTGATTGCCACTTGAAAGCCACCGATTAGCCCTTGATTCGTGCGGATCATAGGAGCCTTTAGTATCCATGTCTTGTCTTGAGTGAAATCATTTACTGTATGGGCATCAGAAAGAAAATTCGAAGGAGCCGTTACATCTATCAAGCCAACATATCTGAAGAGTGGTGTGATATGTTATTTTCTTATTTCAAATATGGATTTGTGTGGGTTTTCTATTCTATAGTTATGTGTGGTGTGCTTAAATTTTTTTATATGTTTACGTGTTTATGTAAAAGAAAGTATGAACTCTTGTATCTTGATATAAGCTGGCAGCCCCAGTTTCAAGAACAACTATTCTTATTGGAAGTCACCTTGTATAATTGAATGTTGAGGACATTCTGTATCCAAACTGCTCTTCTAGACACTGAAGGATAGCCGAAAGCAAAAATCCGACAGATGAAGGCATGTTCATAAAATGCATCAATAATTGACATTTTTTATCACTGAAGCCCCGATGAGCCGAGTTGTCAAATTGTCCATTGTACAAGTTCATGAATGAGGGTTTGAAGCATTTATGCTTTAAATGAATTGAATGGTAAGCTCGAAGAAGAGGAAGAGAAAGAGCGTAGTCCAGAGGCATCAGAGTGGGTGTAGGAGCTGATGAAGACCAGATCAGACAGAGATCTATGTTGTGATTTGAGAATTGTAATATGTGGTTTATTTGTAATGTAATCATTAAGGGAGGGTGTTAGAATTAATGATTAATTTAGGGGTTGGTTGAAGATTTGTAGGAGTTGTTGAGATATTCTCTCAACCTCCATAGCTATGTTTGGTGTAAGTTGAATCTGAGTTTAACTATATATGTACATATGTATGTGTGCAATATAATAATGTAATTGTGTGTGAATATTGTGTGCCTCTGCTCTCATGGATTTTAACAACTGCAACATAAAGATGGGATGTAAAGGGAAAAAAAAAGTAATGGAATAGAAAATAATAAAAAGATGCCAAAAGAATTAAGACATCAAACAGGAAACAGGAGGTGAAATATTATCAACTTTGTTCACAACAAAGATAGCTTGAATTGCATTATTGGTTCCTTTCATACATAGAACAAAAAAACATTGCACAAGTTGTAAAAACTCCCATCGATCTCTAATCTACAATAGTTCAACTAATCTCAAACTCCCCCAAAGGAAAGTTTAGTAAATTCATTGAACGATAGCTCAATCAATTGTAACAAATACCGCAATGAAAATATTGCTCATACAACACATTCTAGCCTGGTGGACGCCTTAACATGAGCAACGACGACCAATAACTTACTATTACTACTCTAAATCATAGCTACAACAAATACTACAAGCCAAACATGTCACTTATTAATTTTTTTTCAAATGAAGATTGTAACAATTTCAACCCTCTTACATTTTTTTTATTGGAAAAAGGAAGGATAATTACAACTAGATACAAAATAGCAATAGATTGAGATCTTTTTCCTTTTAAGAGACAAAAAATTTCAAGGCTCAAAAAGGAATGGCATTGGAAACACATGGAAATACGTGTGTGACTGGATGGCCCATGATCCTCCCTCCCTTGGCATGCTGAATTATCCAGACAATAGCACCCACCAAACATTCTATCAGTGTAGACACCAGGAATGCAAGAAACTCTAACATTGGACCAACTATCTTGCATCTGCAGTGATTGTCGTTGGTTCCACACTGATACAAAATGACAGTCCTCCCATCATCTTCTTCAATATCAATTCCATGCAGATCATAGAGGAGGTGGAGATATGAGGTGGTGGAAAATCCGATCAGATCAGATCAAATCGACGGAAATGGAAAGAGTATTTTAATACTTTACTAGTTGTCTAAACGAAGGATGACAGGGGCAGTTTCCAAGAAGGGATAAGTGGAAAAAGATAGGTTTTGGTGAAAAGCTCTTCCTAAAGATGCCTTTGGCATAATTAAATTTAATAAAAAAAATTATTCTTTGAAATTTGTATGGTGATATTATTTTTATAGAGGTTAAATTTAAAAATATTTAGATTTTAATTTCAATTTCCATTTAAAATGAAAATACAATATAGAGAAGAGAATCATTTAAAAAAAACACATAAATGTTGAATTCCTACACTAGAATAAGAAAAAAAAAATCAACGCTTTAGTTATCTCAATTATTCTTTACCTTTGTGAAGTTTGGGCAATGTTAGAGAATATATTGCACATAACACAAGGTCACAAGAAACAAAATTTCATCCAAACCTTGGAAATGTCTCTCAAAAGAACTAAGCTAGAACACCAATGTTTTATAGAAACCCAATGATTGAGAAAATAAAGGAACCGCCAGATAGGACCAAAGAAGTGAAAACTAAGTTTAATGAACAACTCCAAAAGCCAAAAGTTGGACAAAGATAGTAGGAAAGGCAAAGCGATATTGTTATACCTAAGGAGGTGTAGCAATATCTAGTCAAATGGTCAGATGGTGTTACCTTCCTTTCTTTCATAGTCATAAAGGATCCATCCCTCTCGAAGGGAATCTATTTTAACTAAGATATTTGTCCAAACAACCAACAATACTACTTGATAAAGATGCTAAAGCTTAATTGTTTTTTAAGATTCAAGATTTGTGAATATGATACTTTCAAAGGGTAATATCTCTTGGACATGAAGGTATTTTGGAATGTAGCATTTTATTTCATTAGTTGGAATATATATATATATATTCTTGTACCATTTTTTTCTTTTCTCCACCAAAGGAGGAAATTATATTTTATGTGTAATTTTAGAATCTTAATTACTAGATTATTTGATAATAGACGACAATGTTGATTGGAAAAGGCTTTTCATTTTAAATTTTAATTTAAAAAAATATATATTATATCCAAATAAATATGCATTGATAAATTTAAAATAGTATTTTTAAATTATATTTTATGTCTAATTTTAGAATCTTAATTACTAGATTATTTGATAATAGACGACAATGTTGATTGGAAAAGGCTTTTCATTTTAAATTTTAATTTAAAAAAATATATATTATATCCAAATAAATATGCATTGATAAATTTAAAATAGTATTATAAAAAATAATTGAATTTATTATATTGCCTCGTGCCTGAAAGAAGCCTCTCTTATTGCACGCGACGCCAAGTAGTGTTGTATACCATTAGCATTCCTCTGTTTTACAACGTCACTCATTTTTAATTGCAATGTTGATTGCACACCATATATCATGTCGATTACTGGTTTCGAGTCTCATCTCTATGAAAAGCGTTGGAGCTCGTAGCGCTAAATTCGATGGCGAATTTTGAATACAAAAAACTCAAAGTATGGAAAAACAGAAAATGGAGTTCGCTGGCTAAGAAAGTACCTGGACGATTCATCATGCCTTCATTTTGGGGTCTGTTCCATACACCTCTCCTTTTAATTTTCCTTCTTGGTTTTTCCCATGAAAGAATTAGATAGTTGTCTTTCAATATAAAAACATATATAAAATCTTTCTATGAAATAATTAGTTAGTTGCCTTTTAGTACAAATACATATTCGGATACAAGAACTGAAATAACAGGTTAACAAAACTGTAAATACCTCTTGCCTTATTCATTGCTCGCTCGGTGAATTAAACCCTCATCCCTTCTTCTACTCATATAGACCGGTGGATTAAACCCTCAACCATTTTCTTGATTTTATCAGATGAAGAGTGTATTTTCTTGATTTTATCCAAGCTAAAAGGTCATTATTAGGTTAGGTATTTTTTTCTGCATTTTATTCTACTATGGATGCATTGGGTCTTCCTTTGAGATTTTCTGTTAGCTTCTTACTAAAGAACAATCTAAGCTTACTCAATTAGATGCTCTTTCTAGTTTCAACAATAAGGCTCGTGTGGCTCATACCTCCAAAACTAAGCACAAGCCCCGGTATGAGCACAAGAAAGATTCTGCTCTAGCTGGTGAGTTTACCTCCAAGCCTCAACAGAAAACAAAGCCTTTTCCTCCATCTTCCAAGTCTAGTGAGTCTTCCTCCAAGACAAGGAAGAAGAAGTCAAATGACACCTGTAGTTTTTGTGGCGGACTTGGGCATGTAGAATCTAAATGTTGGTTGAAACTTGAAGCTTTGAATGAAGCCATGAGGTGACATAAGATCTCAGTGTCCAAACCTTCTTCTACTAGTAAAGCACATGCTTTATCAGCTCAAGCCTTGTATGCATCTTCAGATAGCTGGATACTTGATTATGGTGCTTCACACCACATGACTGATTCTCGTGAGTTGTTGGCTTCTACATCTGAATGTAACATTTCACAGATTGCAGTTGGAGACTCTACACAACTAGATGTTTTTTGATCTAGCATAGTGAAGTTAGGTAAATACTCTATGTTTTCCATGTAAAGCAAAGAGGGAAAATCTTGTGCAATGTTCATGCATAATTTTACTTAGGACAGGTAGGACATGTCATCTTTCTTGGTTGTTTGGAGTGGGTAAATTGCCCAACCATCTCTTTTTCTTATTACTCCAATAAGTGAGTTATCCATATAACTCCATCAATGTTG
Source organism: Picea engelmannii (assembly GCA_009831015.1). Classification (NCBI taxonomy): domain Eukaryota; kingdom Viridiplantae; phylum Streptophyta; class Pinopsida; order Pinales; family Pinaceae; genus Picea; species Picea engelmannii. Next base: position 104,296 of record ML786552.1, on the reverse strand, counting down.
TCTCCTCTCATCCTATTATAAATAGAGGAGCTCTTCATTGTAATCATGCAAGCAGATCTAATAGATCATTCTATCCTTTGTAGAAGTTTGTTGGTCTTTGTAGTTGTCTTGTTATGCTTGTGATATTGTTTTTTTCTCAATATCTACATGTATCAAAGAAAAACTGCAAACCCCTTCTCATTTTTTTTTTGAGAGAGTTACAAGTTGTCTCATCACTGTTATTAGTAGGCCACTGGTGGTCTTCATCATTGTCTTTTTCTTGAGAGTTTAATGTTGGGCATGGCTTATTTCCTGTCCTTCATCTCTTAGTGACGTCGGAGGATTATGTTCACATTTGTTGCTTCAAAGTTGACTCCTTCAAATCTGAGAGTCTTCTTTCTTGTTTGTATGTTCCACAAAGTCAAAGTATGATTTTGTTTTCTCTCTTCATACTGTTGGTCAATCGATGCTGGTTTCTATTGATGGAACCTGCTTGCTGGTGGGCCCGTAGCCAAAGGTGGAACCTTCCATAAACGCCTCAACGCTCAGCTTTTCCACCTCGCCTAGCTCGCCCAGCTCATCTGCCTCGCCCGCCTTTCCCATCTCATTCAGCTACTCACCCAGCTCACCCGCAAAGTTCCCAACTCATACGGAAAAGATCTAGAACCTAGGGACTCACTACCTTCATCCGCCGGGAGCTTGAGGATCGTCCACCTTAACGAGAAGTTGGACGAGTTTCTGGCACCGGTTAGCGTGAAGCGAGCGCTGCAAAACGATCCCCGCCATTTCATATGTTTCTCTCGTGATCTCTCCACCATCGATTGTCGCCCGCTGTAGAAAGAGGAGGATCTATGACTGGGCAAGCTCTACTTTCTCTTGTTGCTATTAGACCTCGAGTACGAGCTGTCGGTCGAGAATTCGGTGGCCTTGGCGACGAGGTTGTATGCCACTGCCAGAAAGGAAGTGTCTAGGCAATGCAATAGCGGAGGAGCACGTATTCGATTTGTGATCTTCTTGGCAAGGGACACACTTCGGTGTATGAGAAGTTGTTGCGGAGCTACGTTAATTCGGAGGTGAAGATGGCACTTAAAGAGCAGTTGATCTCCAAAAGAAAGTCATGGAGGCCTCGTCTGCATACCATGGAGATACATGTCTTATTGCTACATACTAGTATTTGAATAAATTACAAAGTTGTTATAAATTCTATTTTTTTAATTGGAGCTCTCTCATTTGATCATGAGCTTCCAACCTTTCTATTGTAGACAAACTACATAGACATAGATTTTGTGCTATGTTTGTATTATCTATTGTGATTGGCTGAGTTAAGGATTGTTGAGCTCCTAACTCCCCATAACTATCATACATGGAAACTTAAGATGCAACAGTTGTTGCCATCAAAAGGGCTCTGGCAGATGTTAGCCGAGGCTCAACGTGTGTTCTCCAAGGAAATCGAGAGGTTCGCCTATCAAAATAAAATTGATGAAGCCATGGGCCTCATTGGTTTGCATGTGTCAGATAGCTTCTTGTTCCACATAGCTGATTGTAAAACTCTGAAAGCAAGTTGGGAAAAATTGGCTTCCTTATTTGGAAAAGTCAATGAATTTCGATCCCTACAATTGGAAGCGGAGCTATCATCACTAGTACTAGATGAGAATGCATCCATTGAAGACTATCTTACCAAATTCAGGTTATTGGTGGCGCAACTAAAAAGGTGTGGAAAAACAAAATCAGATGAAGAGTGCATGTTCTTTATTTTATCCAAGCTAAAAGGTCCTTATCAGGTATTTTCTTTTGCATTTTATTCTACTATGGATGCACTGAGAAGTGATTTTAAAATGCCTTCCTTTGATATTTTATGTGAGCGTCTTACTAGAGAACAATATAATCTTACTCAATTAGATGTTGTTTCTAGTTCTAACAATAAGGCTCTTGTAGCTCTTACCTCCAAAACTAAGCACAAGACTCGGTATAAGCAAAAGAAATATTATGCTCTAGCTGGTGAGTTTACCTCCAAGCCTCAACATAAAACAAATCATTTTCCTCCATCTTCCAATTTTGGTGAGTCTTCCTTCAAGACAAGGAAGAAGAAGTCAAATAACACCTATAGTTTTTGTGGCAGACTGTGGCATGTAGAATCTAAATGTTGGTTGAAACTTGAAGCTTTGAATGAATCCATGAGGAAACATAAGATCTTAGTGCCCAAACCTTATTCTACTAGTAAAGGACATGCTTTATCATCTCAAGCCTTGTATGCATATTCAGATAGCTGGATACTTGATTTTGGTGCTTCACACCACATGAGTCATTATCATGAGTTGTTGGATTCTACATCTGAATGTAACATTTCACAGATTGCAGTTGGAGACTCTAAAAAGCTGGATGTTTTTGGATACAGCACAATGCAGTTAGATAAAGGATGTATTAATGATGTTCTTCTTGTTCCTGACATCTATGCAAATATTCTTTGTATCTATCAGATTTTTCTTTCTGGTAATGGAAAAACAATAGAGTTTTCTCCTAATAATGTAATCATTCGAGAACTACAAAATCCATACATTGTTGTTGCATATGGAAGAGTAGATCATAGTTCTCGACTGTATAATTTTGCTTCTTTCGATTCTTCCTTAGGTTCCTCTTTCATTGCACATGTCGATGCCTTGAGTGGTATTTGGCATGAAAGGTTTGGACATCTCAACTACAGATATTTGCAACATTTAAGCACACAAAAAATAGTGCTTGGACTACCTAAATTTTCTTGTACTGATGGATTTTTCCATTTTGTGTCTTTGGAAAACAACATCAAGATCATTTTCCTAAAGGAAAATCATGGTGTGTTGCAACACCCTTAAGTTGGTACATAGTGATCTCATGTCATTTCCAACTCACTCTTTTTCAGGGGCTAAGTATGGACTCACTTTCATTGATGACTTCTCACATAGCTCTCGCGTGTACTTTATTAAGTACAAGAGTGAGTTCTTTGTTACTTTTAAGAACTTCAAGGCTTTTGTTGAGAAGAAATCATCTCTTTCTATCAAAAAATTATGCACAAATAACGGGGGGAGTATGTTAATCAGGCATTCACATATTTTTGTAGAGAACATGGCATTCAACATCAGCTCATTGTTTCCTACAACCCTCAGTAAAATGGTGTTGCCAAAAGAAAGAAATGAACATTGAAAGAAATGGAAAATTTCATGATTGAGTCCAAGAACATGGCACCTTACTTCTGGGTTGAATCAGTAAATTGTGCAAATTACATTCAGAATAGGATGCCTCATAGGGAAGTATTGCATAAGACTCCAAAGGAAGCTTGGAGCCATGTTAATCATGATGTCTCCACTTTTAGATTTTTTGGCAGTCCAACATGGGCCTTAATCCCAATTGAAAAACACAAATCTATGGAGAAGAAAATCCAACCATTGATATTCGTTGGTTATTGTGAGGACATAAAATCATATAGGCTATTTGAACCCATTACTAAAGCATTCTTCTTTCAAAGAGATTTCCATTTTGATGAAGGATTCAACCCCACATCAAATCCTTCTCCATCTTCTAATTGTCATGTAGACATTGGTGTTGAACATGTTGACAATTTTGCTTTAGAAAATGATGATGATCCTTTTGAAGTTCAACATCAACATCAACCAGAAGAAAATATAACACCTGCACCAACAGAGCATGAACATATTGAAACAGACCAACTTGATCAAGAACATGGACAACTTGATCAAGAACTGCATCTCAGGAGGAAATTTCATGAGAGAAAGAGTCTTGACAGGTATGGCTATGAACCAACTGATTTCAGCTATTCTTCCTCAACCTCTTTCCCTATTCAGTCACAAACAATATGTGTCTCTTTTTTGAGTCATACTATCTCAAATGATCCACAACAATTTTCTGACGTTGTTGACATACCTGAATGGAATGCTTCCATGACAAAGGAGTATTCTTTATTAATGAAGAATCACACATGGGAGCTCCTCTCTCTTCCAAAGGGACGAAAGCTAGTTTGCTATAAATGGGTCTATAGGACCAAATATGCAGCAGACCGATATGTTGACAAGCATAAGGCATGCCTTGTGGCCAAGGTATTTTCACAAGTTGAAGGGATTGATTACTCTGAGACTTTTTCCCCTGTTGCCAAGATGAATTCTATATGCCTTGTGCTTTCACTTGCTACTTCCCAAGGTTGGTTAGTCTACCAAATGGATGTAAAGAGTGCCTTTCTATATGGTGATTTAGATGAGGAAATCTACATGGAGCAACCTCTTGGTTTTGTAAATGATTCTTCTCTTGTTTGTAGGCTATGACTTTCTTTGTATGGTCTCAAACAATCCCCTCGAGCTTGGTATGAGAAGATGGATAGTTTTTTGATTTCTTCTGGGTTTGATCGTTGTCATTCTGATCCTACAATTTACACTCAGAAGCAGGGTATTGATCACTTGATTTTGGTTCTACATTTGGATAATTTAATTCTCACAGGGAATTATTCATCCATGATTCAGAGTATTCAACAAGCATTGATGGGATAGCTTGATATGACATATATGGGAATTCTACATTATTTTCTTGGTCTATAGGTTCTTTAGTCTTCTGAAGGAATCTCCATTTTTCAGCAGAAGTATGCACTTTATTTACTTCAGCGCTTTGGCATGGTTGATTGTAAATAGAGGAGATCTTCATTGTAATCATGCAAGTAGATCTAATAGATCATTCTCTCATTTGTAGAAGTTTGTTGGTATTTGCAGTTGTCTTGTTGTGCCTGTGATATTGTTTTTTTCTCAATATCTACATGAAATAGCTATAGACATATGGCCATTTTTTACTTCACACATTTCCAACTATTCCATATTTTGTGTAGATAAAAACAATTTGAATACTTTTGTTATGAATTTTTCCCAATAATGCAGGGTAATCTCATTGCATTAAATGAAAAGGTGCAAAACAAATTTTGGTTAAAGTTGTCATTGTGATAAATTTTTTTCTTGACAAGGAAAAATTAATAATTCTTTTCCTTAGGTTTAAATTAGGGAGTGCCAGTTTCTATGATAAAATATTGATCTCTGAATTGCAGCAAGGTGGAAAAAGAACATGCCAAATTGTTGTCTTATGTTACTATAGGATTTTTCTTCCTACAATTGTTGGTTAAAACATGTTGTAGATAAGCTAAAATTAAAGGAATGAAAAGTTCATTGAGAGGATAAATCTTTATATAAGTATTTTATTTCTTCTAATGTTCAATTTTTTTAGTTATTATATGATTGATGCAATGTTCATAATTTAAATTTTCTTATGCTAAATATATTTTATCTTAAACTAATATGAACATTTATTAAAAACAAAGGTTCTATTTTGAACTAATTTTTTTCACTCAACACTATTTAATTGTCATGACTTTATTATTTACAATAATAATTTATAATTGTAGGAATGGGCACACTTAATAATATTTAAATTTTCTTATGCTAAATATATTTTATCTTAAACTAATATGAACATTTATTAAAAACAAAGGTTCTATTTTGAACTAATTTTTTTCACTCAACACTATTTAATTGTCATGATTTTATTATTTACAATAATAATTTATAATTGTAGGAATGGGCACACTTAATAATTTTTAATGACCATTGAAATTTAGGCAAAAATGAATGGATTATTGAATGGATCATTCTTATGTTTTCTTTTTTCATTAGCCATTATCACATTTCTCTACTTGTAAATTAATATATATTAAGAATAAAAAATAAAATCTTATTAAACAACCATGTTGTAATAATTTTCATTTTTGTTTTCACCATAGATAATGCCATTATTTATGAGACCAATAGTTTTAAATGGAGATTACTTAAAATCCCTATTATAAATCTCTCAATGCTTTGGTTTCATGCTTTTATAATACATATAGCTATAATGATAAAACATATAAATGATTTACCGATAATCCTATATATATATTTTTTTTTTGCAGAATGGGTAAAATCCCTACTAAATGTGTTATAAATATCTTAATGCTTTGGTTTAATGATTTCATAATGCATAGAGCTATAATGATAGACCGTATAAATCATTTAGGAAGAATTCTATAATTCTTTTTGTTTTGCACAATGGAAAAGTTAACCTTTGAGACATAGTTTCCCACCATGTAACATCACCGAACAATTCTATGTAGAAGTTGTCTGGTCTTTATTGGATTTATCATTAAAGCAGAAAAATCTGTGTTTAAAGAATTGAGCAAAGGCCTCCATAGTTATATAGAAATGAAATATCCACAATAACAATAAACCATCCTTATATTCTTGACAATCCACAATCTATATTTAAAGATAAGAGATCTTTGGAGAAATCATTCATACTCTTCCTCTTCTTTTTATTTTACTCATGTAGAGACATCTTGGTCTTCCATGGAAAATAATTGATATACACAAAATTAAATGTACGAAGGTGACCAAACCACCAACTTTTTATTTGTAATATATTACTTTGCATTGGTGATAATCTCTAATATTCATGTATTCTTATTTTCTATTCATGTTGCACATTGTTCATTTTGGTAGTTACTTATCAAAAAACATGCACTTTTGTCATAAGATGTTCACCTAAGCAATGAAATCATCTACCTTTCCAAGAATGTTATCTAAAAAATCAAATGTGTTCAACAACATGTTGTTGGTTCCCAAGTGACTAGTACCTATATCTATCTAATTATACTTCAGCTTTCAAAACCATGGAGTAACCACTATCACTATTTTACAATTAGGCTATGTATAAAATTATACTGAGTGTAGCATCATAGTGGTACAGTAAAAGCGTGGCAGACCTATAACTCATAGATTTGAAGATCCTTGCTCTGATATATTTAGAATTTAAGATTTAGCTTTAAAGTATATACAACTATTACATAAACCGGTATAAGCAACTTAGATGCTATTTTTTCATAAAATCATTAGTGATTATCTGAAATAACTAACTGTACAACAATATCCAATTCTACACTATCGAAATTAACACAATAAAGTTTACAAGTGTTCTAAAAGTTGTGAACTTCATGTATTAAGTGGCAAGAGGAAACCAATTAGGTTGTTCCTTCATATTAAATAATAAATCTTTATCATCAAATAATAAAAGCTTTATTTTATAGTGGAATGGAAAGGTTTTCAAAATAAAGAAAGCTTTATCAATCATCTTAATCGAATTTTATTAGAATATACTTCTTTGGTTAGAAAAATTTTTGACACCAATTTTCATGCGTATTTTTAATATTAAATTATAATTTGGAAAGTAATTAACTTCACATGTTGCAACGAAAACACTGGAAGACTAATGCGTGACGTGAGATTAAAATATAGTTTTTGTGTAAAGTTTTTTTTTTGAGACATGCCTATTTTTATTATTAGATAATATTTCTTTTAGGAATGAGACTTGTACGTTAGTTACACGTATTTATTGAGACTAATGAGTGATGTGAGATTAAAATTCTGATTACATGCATAGCTTTATCATTAAATAAATAATAACATAAATATATGATTTAATGGAAACATTGGAATACAATTTTTCATGTGAGATTAAAATATAGTTTTTGTTTGTGTACTCTAAATGTTTGATTTTTTGGAGTTTTTGATGGATATATTTTTCGATCAATTTTTATTGAAATTAGGTTAAAAATAGTTGGAACTCTAGATTTGAGTGATTGAGCTTGTATAATTCCAGTTCTCTGAAAATTTTTCATGGTGTTGAATTCATTTATACACTTAAAAATGCAATTTAAATAATCCCTTCTGCAACTAGACTAGCGTTACTTGCGACCACCATCATCCAAACATAGTGGCTTCCCTTGACCTCATTAAGATGGATTTGCGTAGTTCCATTTCTCTTTCGCTCGACAATTTTTCCTTTATTTGCTCACTCCTTCTGCTAGACAATGCGCTCCATGGTCATATCCCGTCTCAATGGGAACATCTATTTCATTTGAGGGAGCTCCAATTTTCAAATAATGAATTGGAAGGAAATATCCCAAATCAACTCGGCAGTTGCAGAGATTTGACTTACATGGCACTCTCCTTCAACAATCTGACTGGAAATATCCCGACGAAGTTTTGTTCCCTCCCAGATTTGTAAAAGATTTACTTGGTGTTAGCATCAATATTTTCAAGGTAGAGTTTTAGGGTTGTCAACAATTTACAAGGTCATTCCTTGGTCTTGAGAAGACCAATGAATTACAACTTGAGTCACTTGAGTGTGGGTGTTTCTTTAAAAAGAGTTACGTCTCATAAATCTTGTCATGGTCATTGAGTCATTTTCAGGTAAGATCTATTTGACTTATGAAAAGGAGTCAAGTCATAGGTATAGGTGGGGTGTTTTTTATGATGTAATGGAACATAATGACACATTATGAAGTCATCAAAGGTTGTGATGTCATTTCATGTTAATTGTAATTGGTCTGCATAAAAATGTGCGCGCTGTGTAAATTTACTGCGCAAGTTACTTGGAGCTACTTGCATTGTCTTGTCATTAAAAAATGGATAATTCCCTTTTCAAATCATCATTTACCCAGCTTATGCATGTTTTTCATCACCTTTTGTTCATTTTCATGTCCTTTCGACTTTCGATCAGTCCCCTCCCTTCAAGAAAACTTCAAATACTCACCTACTACACAAACCTGTCTAGTGCGCTACACAAACTCTGTGCGGAAGACACCCACTATGCAAACTTTGTGCAAAAAAAACCCGCTACACAAACTCTGTTCCTCCAAATTCTCGATGTGTAAAGACCAGAGGGATAAATTTGATGCTTAATACCTACATGCATGCAATGCTAAACCTACCTTTTGTGTAATTGAGTCCCCTATGAAAAATTTGAGTAAACCCTAACCATGTTTTTCTACTGTGTAAAGTGCCTTGTCAGAGTTTCATCCCTTGGACCCCTCTTCCCTTATTAGTCTTAGGTTTTATCTTTCATCCACAACTGTATGGCTACTCAAGGAAGGAATAAATATCACAAAGGAGGTAGTGTGCTGAGGTGTGAGCCACCGAATTTAGATATGGTGAATTTTGATTCAGTGTTTAGGGTTTCATTTGAGCAGGCTAGCTGCATAAGATTTTGTGAAAAGATCCAAGGCTACAATGCACATGTGATAAAGGAATTCACCCTCAACTTCAATGGAGTTGAGTCAAGGATTGTTGATTTCAATTTCCAAGCGTCAGAAGAGACAGTGTCTACTGCAAATGAGATTCCATTTCAAGGAGAAAAGTGGTTTAAAGGTATGCCCCTTGATCCAATTTTCTACAATGATTTTCTCAAACCCAAGTAAAAGAAACAAAAATTTGGTGCCACCATCCTTAGAGAATGCATGCTTGAGCATTATGAGAAGCTGTTTAGGGTGGTTCAAAGATATTTTACTTATGAGGGGAGATTTGACAGGGTATATCAATATCACATAAGGATTCTAATGCATTTTACTAGAAATAACCCTTTAAACCTACCTTTTTACCTTTACAAAAGCCTAGGAAAAATGGCAGACAAAGTACAATCTAGGGTTGATCATTCAAAGAGTAGTTTGTTTCATTTCTCCTTGGTAAAATTGTTAGTGGTCGAAGAACTTAAGAAGGTGAACAGAGGATGGGACCTCTTCTTAGCCTCAACAAAAATCCTTCTATATCCCAAAGGAGATATCCCCTCACCTGCAGAAAAAATGGTTTCTAAACAGTCAAGTGGAAAAGAGATAAGGTCTGTAGAACATGACAAAGGGATGGGAAAGAAGATTGATGACTCACCATTGGGCCAACCAACCAAGAAAAAGGGTAGGAGATTAAATTTTGCTGACAAAGTGGAGTAAATACCTAGATTAAGCAGCCCAACCACAAGATCAACTGCGAGAAGACCATCTATACCTGCTTTTCCTACACAACATGTTGAGCATTCAACTCATGAAATACATGAAGATCAGGTACAACTAGAGGACAAACACCAAGCTATCAAAGAATTGCAAGAGCAACTTAAATAAGCCAAGCATGTTTGTAACATCTCACTCTGGCGCACCGAGAAAACTTATTCTTTGAGGACACTTGCTCGTAAGTGATCTGGAGTTTTATGATAAGAAAACATTTATCCTTGATTATGATGCGATATGATAGATGACATGATGTTTTACTGCTTTGACATGGATAGGTTCTATTGACTCGGTTTTACTGAGTGTGCAGGGTTTTTGACCTTGAGGATGCAGAGGCATCAACGGGACCCCTTGGACTCCAGATCGAGTCAGGGAGTGTGCTTTGGGGTTGATTGTTTACTGTGATTTTAGTATATTTGATTTGATGATATGATGTGGACATATTCCGATACGATTGTTGATGATGCAGGCTGACGATAGCTTGTCGACCAGACTCACATATGGAGTAAAGGGGCCACACACGACATCCAGAGAGGTTGAGGGAGAGGTGTGGACAATAGCCCTGCCACAGCCTACTAGTACTCCCGCCGTGGCTCGAATTGTAGGTTAACGATTACCTAGTTTGAGAGGATCCACGATGCCATGAGGGCAGACTGCGACAATCGCTCATGATGATTCTAAGGGGCGCACAATAAGGCGGGGGCCTTATTCCTTAGAGCCCTTAGTCTCCCACAAGTTCACCTGGCGGAGTGTTGACTCCAGGGGTTATAGATGTCTACCAATCAGTCAAGTTGGCGAGTGGCACCCTTGTAGCACGTGGTTCATCCTGAAGGGCACGTCGCGCAAAAGAAACACAAGAAGCGAGTGGCACCCTTGGAGGATGTGGTGCATCCTGAAGGGCATGTCGCGTAAAAGAAACACTAGAAGCGAGTGGCACCCTTGGAGCACGTGGTGCATCCTGAAGGGCACGTCGTGCAAAAGAAACGAATGAGGCGAGTGGCACCCTTGGAGCATGTGGTGCGTCCTGAAGGGCACGTCGCATTGATGTTGATGAAGGAACAAACCTAGATGGCCCTAAGACTTTTAACACATTAATAAATTCTTAAACAACTTCCCTAAATAATTGTCGCCCCGTTCATAATCTAAATCTAAGTCTAAAACTTCTCTAGGGTAAAATTTTGTTTAACCTTAAGAAAAGAGCCAATAAAAGATAAAAATAAAAATTTAAACTAAAAACCACTTAAGTAATAGTTCAGTCTTCATAAAATTCTTGGGGTAAATGAAGAGAGTAAGAATTTAATTAAAACTAGTGGATTTAAAAAATTGCAAAGAAGAAATTAATTCTTAACTTGGGAAAGTATAAAAAGATATTAAATTAATAATAAAAGGGAAAGATTTAATAGTGCAACTGCCATTTTGGGTTTAATAAAAAGGGGAAAGAAGGGAATAATAAGAATTGGGGAACAAGTAAATGAAGGAAACATGATAAAGGAAAGATGGGAACTTATGGTAAAAAGCGAGGTCAACATAGTAAGGAATCGACAATTAAGAACCTTCTAAAAATGAACTAAAATTAGCAACTTCATTTCAGGGAAAGTATTTAAAACATGTAAGGGGATCTAGGAACACCTAGGAGGATATTTAGGAGCAACTCTAGGTGGGTGAGGGAAATGAGTCAATTAATAATTTAAAGAAAATAATTATTGGAGGAAATAGGGGGATGGACGACACTTGTGCGAAGGAGAATATGTAGAATATTTTTATTAAAACTTAATTTAAAAGTGATTTAGGGAAAGTATGAGGTTTGGACAACTCTATAAAAGAAAGGGAAAATGAGGAAGAAGGGGGATCGACTGTTAGCATAACGTTATGCTGCCAGAATTGTGACTTAACTGATTGCTTATGGAGAGTTGGGATTTTCCATCTTGGATAGGAGTGGTAGCTCAGACTTGTGAGGCGAGCTGGGAAGCTAGACGGACCATTTGGATTGTGTGTGCCCCCTTTGTGGCTCAGGGGACTAAGGGGGAAGCAGAGTACCCCTAGCGATTGGCTGGGAGATACCTGTGTAGTCTCGACGGTTGGTGAGCGGGAGCGGCACGGAGCAGGAGTGGCATGGAGCGCGCGGTCATCATTTGAGGCGGGAGTTAAGGCAACGATATGTTTTCATTTGTATGATAGAAGGTATTAGGACCTTAGCCCTCTCTTATTGTTATCAACATTTTTGTATTGGCATTGTGAGATGAAAAATACTTAACTTCAATCTGCTTGGGTTCTCATTGGATTGATTGGTTTTCTTGCCTTGTTCTTCGACGATTGAAATTGTGTTACAGTTATACCATATTTCTTCTTACTCTGTTGTTGCATGTCGGTTGGGATAAAAGAGATTTTATGGCTGTTTGTATATATGACTATGGGCGTTTATAAATTTATGTGGGCGTTTTTAGATGACTGTGGGCATTTATAAATTTTTGTGGGCGTTTTTATATAAATGGGAGCGTTTTTATATGACTGTGGGCATTTTATATATTACAGTGGACATTTTATATCACTGTGGGCGTTTATACTCTACAGTGGGCGTTTTTATATAAATAAGGGTGTTTTTATTTGACTGTGGGCATTTTATATATTACGGTGAACATTTTATATCATTGTGGGCGTTTATACTCTACAGTGGGCGTTTTTATATAAATGGGGGCGTGTTATCGCACAGTTTGTAGGAGAGGTCTAAGGAGCTTGAGTCAAGGCTTGAAACCGACGTAGCACGAGCTTCCCCACCCACTGTCACCTCGATGGGGAGCTCTTTCTATTTAGGATGGCTGGTCCAAGGGAGACGTCCCTGAGCAATCTGGATCAATGAAGGGCTAAAGGGGTAATGGACCAAGTCAAAGAAATTCCCTTTCATAGATTGTTGCCAAGTATGAGATAGTCAAGAGAGTCTTCCACTGAAAGGCACCTGTTTGCGAGACAAGACAAATAACTAGAATATATGCTTGCAGCGGGTTAGTACCTCATAATATCAATGACTATCCTCTAATTATATATGAGCAAATGATCAAGTGCAATTATTGATGAAGTCAATGATTGCTAAACAAAGTCATATGATTGATATCACTTCTTCAATAAGAACTCCAAGAGATTAGAGCATTTAATGTTCACAATTAAACCTTGTATTATATCATTAATGCAATCAGCTCATATAGATAAATTTGCTGCGTCACCTATATTGTTGCTGCAAAAAAGGTGTGACGTCAAGCATAAATTTAGGTCAAGAATAAGACAATTGAGTGGAACGTTTTCTTCGATAAGCTTGTAAAATGCTATCAATAACTCAATGCCTATCAAAGGAGGTGAGAGAAGTCACCACATTGCATGCCAAGCAAGAGGTCTAAAAGGTGTGACGTCACCTTTATAAGTTTGCTGCAGTCACTATGACGTCAGCCCTATCAACAAGTCAATTTGAAAGGAAAAGAGCACAACGTTTTACCAAACAATCTTATAGATATAGTCAATAGCTCAAAACCAATCAATGAAGGTGACAAAGTCAAAACGTTTAGGGCATAAACAAGAGGTTTAAACATGTGACGTCACCTATATAAAACTTGTTGTCTGCAACTTAGGGTTAGCTAGCCAAGGAGTGACGTTTTGACAAATTCAACCACAAAAAGTGCAATAAAACTCCACGGCTATGACAAGATGACTAGGCCGCACCTTTCTATCCAAACAAAAGTTAAAATCAGCAAGACGTCATCTTATTTAGGGTTAGTAAGGAAGAAAGCTAGGGTTAGACGTTAGGTTAGGGTTTCAAATTGAAAGTAGTTTGAAAGATATTTAAGGCATAAGCAAGCTCAAGAGAGTTTTTAGACTAGTGCCTTGGGTTAATGGAGTCAAAAGGAGATGAGGCTAATGGTTTAGGAGGAACTCAAACTCAAGGACAAGAGAGCTATGGTTTGATGGTGTTGCTATGGCAAGGCCACCAACCCTAAACCCTACGAAGGATAGTCTTACCTAGGTGTAGCTAAAGCTAGGCCTATAGCTTCCTCTTCTCTCCTTAAGACTTTTTTGGAAAAACGGCTAGCTTACAAGCACAAATCTAGGGCTGAAAAGTTATGCTTCATACAAGGCTTTTCAAAACCCTAGAAGTAAACCCTAGGTGTAAACTAAATTAGGCCTAGGACAACTTCTTTCTTCAATTTGTGCCTAAAACTAACTCAAGAAATGAGATGGCTAGTGTAGCTATGGCTAGGCTAAAC
>ML786552.1:60694-81469 GCA_009831015.1 Picea engelmannii | reverse complement strand
CACTTGTTGCTATGAAAGTTTTCCAGATTCAAAAATACAATATTTAAAATAGTTTTAAAGTAGAATGTATTATCTTGCAAAAGGTTCGACATCAAAATTTGGTGAGAGTCATAATCTCATGTTCCAACCTCCATTTCAAAGGAATTGTCTTCGAATTTATGTCTAATGGAAGCTTGGAGAAGCATTTGTATCCTAATAGGGATAGAAAAAATGGTGAAGATATATGTGATCTGGGACTAAAAGAACGATTGGACATTGTCATAGATGTGGCACATGCCACTGAATATCTTCATCATGATTCTTATGTGTAGGTAGTGCATTGTGATTTAAAATCCAACAATGTGCTTTTGGATGAAGACATGTTAGGGCATGTCACAAATTTTGGTATTGCAAGATTAATCAATGAAACTTATATTGAGTCACTTACTTCAAAACTTTCTTTGAAAGGGTCTGTGGGCTACATTGCACCAGGTATGACATTTTAGAATGTCAAAATTTTAATTGTCTTTTCTCATTAACAATTTGTTATGGACTAGGTGAGTAAAATTTGATGAAGGTTATCTCTAATGCAGAGTAGGGATTAGGTGAGGAAGTGTCTACCAAAGGAGATGTTTGCAACTATGGCATTTTTTTACTAGAAATTCTTACCAGGAAATGACCAACTAGCGACATGTTTTATGGATACCTAAACTTGCACAAGTGGGTGGACCTAGCCTTTCCAAATAGAGTGAATGAGGTAATTGACTACAACCTTTTTAGCGACGTGGATGGAGAGAAATTTGAAGAAAATAATGTATACAAATTCCTAATTTATTTTCTATGAGTTGGTTTGTTTTGTTCGAAAGATTCACCTAATGAACGACCAACTACGAGAGATGTGGTAATGGAATTGGAGAGCCTCATAAATGATTTACGGCAAAATGCAGTTGCTTCTAGGATATTAAGACAAAGCATGCCCAATTTTCTTAGCAATACAAATGCAACAAGGAATGATACACATGGATCAAATGTTGATATTTCTTCTACATTTTAGTTTGTGAAAAATGCAACACAAGAAAATTTCAATCCTGCCATTATTCATACAATGTCAATTTTTTTTTAACTTATGGCTATTGAAATAAAATCTATTAGTATTTATATCTATTTGTCATTATTGTTAATATATATAAAAGATGCTTTTGTAACACATTATTATGTGAAATGCAACTCTACATTTGGTTTAATTTATTATTCATTAGTAATGCCAGTGCTTTTAATTGTCTAAATATTAATTCCATTCTTTATGTTTCTATAAACAAAACGATATGATTATAAAAAGATCGTCTATCACTTATAAATACATATTTAGTTTAATGAATTAATTTTTTGAAATATCTTGAAGTTATTTAGTTTGTTGATATTATTTTTAATTATTCAAACAATTTTTTATTAACATTTATTATCTATTTATAATTAATATTAATGTAAAATTTAAATGATTTAACAACACTTTACACTTTATTAAATATAATAATGGATGAAAAAACTGAATTTTGATGCAATTTATTATCATCATCCAAGATGTTAATATTCATATCCATGAAGTAACCCTCACAAAAAAATCACATGGAATTAATTGCATTCTCTTTTCAACGTATATTTAAAGCTCAACTATAAATAAAATGTTTATATTGTCAACAAAAGTTTAAAGGTTGAAATCCTATTTAAATGTGATTTTTCAATTTTCATATAAATCAAATTGATGAGCCATCATTGTATTCTTTAAATATACGATCAATTTAAAATTCAAATACAAGTAATTTTTATATATTATCAACAAACATTTATAAATAGAATGTTTATATTGTCAACAAAAGTTTCAAGATTGAAATCCTATTTAAATGTGATTTTTCAATTTTCATATAAATCAAATTGATGAGCCATCATTGTATTCTTTAAATATACAATCAATTTAAAATTCAAATATAAGTAATTTTTATATATTATCAACAAACATTTAGATGTTAGTTCCCATTTTAAATATGATTTTTTAATTTTCACATAAATTAAATTAATGAACCATCAAGTTGTACTATATACATTGTGTTATTTAAGTATATAATTTGGATATATAAATTGTGGCGACCATATTTAGCAGGACTATAGCAATGAGTTTTTGTTAACCATCTATTATTTTTGGTCGATTTTCCTTTAGTAAACTTTATAAAATAAATTTTGTTCATTTTTTAAATATTTAAATTTGTTTATCTAAAATCTTATTGGAGAATTTTTTAAAGCTCTTATGGTGGAAGAGATGGCAGACACTCATGTGAAAACTAGATCAATTGGAAGCACATGTCGTATGATAACATATCTTGTTTAAGTTCAGATTATTCATGAGGAATAAATTTGTATACAATGGTTTGCGTACAAGTGTTGCTGGTAGGTGAAATCTATCCTTGCAAAGTTGAAGCTGCTTGTAGCTCATGGCACATATATATGTGTTATCACATCTTCCAACCTATAATTGAATGTTGGCGCTTCTTCCAACATGTAGTTGAATGTGAGTTAGACATGTTAAGAATGTAACATTTATGGTGTTGCACATTCCTATGTTTGATGTGGTGAAAATCATGGCTCTCACCACAAAAACAGGTTGGATCGAGGAGTGGAAGAGGTGAAGGAAATGGTAGCAACCATTATGGGTCACAAAATATTGTAGTTTGAGGAAAAAATCATGGTTTCATTTGGTCTCTTTGAGGATTTTTATGAACAATTTTAGGTAAGACTCGCTTCTTGCAAAATATATGTTTGTTTTTTTCTTATTTAATCATGTTGTCTTATCTTCCAAGTGAGAGATTAGATTGCAAAGATTCACTGGTTTCATTTGTAGCAAGTTTGTGACAGAAACCGTAGTTTCATTTGGTCCCTTTGAGGTTTTCTCATAAACATTTTAGGTAAGAATCATTGTCGAAAGAATATATGTGTGTTTTTACTTATTTAATCGCGTTGTCTTATGTTCAAAATGAGATATTAGAGTGCATAGATTCACTCTAGCACTACGTCCATATTGTCTTTAGCCTTCTCCTTCCTTGGACATGTTTAAGGGGGTCTATGCTTTCTAGACCCATAGGCAAACTATATGTATTTTCCAGTTTCCAAATTGTCTTTTGGCTTGAAAAGTTATAAATGAAGGTTCACATCTCCAAAAATCGTTAGAACTTTCTAGTTACATACGAGGATGTTCCAACACCTTCGATGTGAAAGATTTACATTGCTTCTAGAGCCTTCTCTTCTCATCAGAATAGTCTTAGTTCTAATTGAATTTTGGAAGGGTTTTGTTTCTTTTTGGATTCAACAGTATGTAATTTTAGGTTTTTGATAATTTCACAATTTCTAGTGATGACTCGAGAATTTTATAATTATAAATTTTCTGGGTTTTATGCATTTTTCTAACCATGTGCATGCCTTGGCATAAATTATTTGGAAATAAATGGCTAGTGTAGCTTCTGCAAAGAGTAATGTCATGAATTCTGTAATTCCGGCCGTCAAGAATGTTAGGCAGTGGAATCATAAATGTAACAAGGTTCTAATAGAAAGGAAACTAAAACTAAGATTAAACCAAGAACAACAATCACATAATTGAGATAGTGATTTATGTGGAAACTCAATACAACAAAAAACCACGGGGCAATGATAATCAATATTCTTATTATTCAAGGGAGAATTACAATAGCCAATCACATGCATACAACCATCCTCTCCTCACATACACACTGCACTCCACAATATTGCATCTTGCTCACACAGTCCTCACCTCTATGGGTATGCTCCTATATATAGCATCTCTCAAACAATTAGACAAATTACTTATAATAATATACACTAGTTACACAAACTATTCATTGAAAAGTACATGCATGCACATTCTAAGTTTAGTTGATGTGCATGTGCATGCTACCGCATGGGAAATTGGTTGGCACATTTTCAAAAATCTCCACCTTGACAACAATTTACCTCATATATCATGCTCGAATTAATTCATCATCTTTCCTGCAAGTCAAGAGAATCCAAACATCATCACACCTCCACAACTTCTCTAACAATATCGTTGCATGAACATGTCTTCCTGATTTTCTCTTGTATGGACCATTCTGTGTCCATCAGTAACCTATCTTATAAAATGATGCACTTGTCCATTTTTATACACTAGAATATTAGTCAAATGCACAACACTTCGACCACCACAGAACACCTCATCATGTACCTGTCCAAACTTACCCAATAGATCCTTGCATTCTTGCAAGTCATAAATTGAGGTAGGCCTCCTCTTGTCCAAATCTCATGAATCATAACCACATACTAAATCACTGCAACCTCTATAGGTGATACTTGTTCTTTTGTGTTTGAAGAACCCATTTCTATGTTCTTCACCTGGTTTTTCCATGTGTCTACTGGAAACACCAACTACATGTGAAATGTTGACCATTTCTCATCACAATAATTAAACTTCCTACTAGCATATAATACTTGAGACATATAACCTTTTTCTTCTTCATCAGTTAGGAAATAAACTTGAAGAAAAAGTTACAATGGAAAGCCAAAGGCATTTTACCGATTTCACATCATTCATACTGAATTTTCTGAGTATCTTCACCACATACATCTTTTGTGATAACTGAGCTTACCATATTTCCTATCTCTGTATATTTCCATGCCCAAGATTTTTTTTTCTGCTCCCATATCCTTCTTATCAAACGTTCCAACCAACTGAGCCAACCTGTTGATTTTAGACATGCTTGTGCTTGCAAAAAGCATAAACTTTATCACCAAGATAATAAATATACCATAAACACAATGGTTATACTCACTTCTTGCAAAATCTAGCTCACCATGAAGAAATCAAACATCTTGTACCATTGCCTAGCATGCTTTAGTCCATACAATCATTCTTGAGTTTTCAAACAAAACTTTTGTTGCAATCTTGAACTAACCATTCTGGTTGTTCCTTATACATCCCCTCATCCAAAAAACTCCATGTAAAACATTTTTAATATCTAAATGTACTAACACAACTAGTGCTAACACAACTTGAATAGAAACAAGCTTTTAGCAAATGGTGAGAAAATTTCATGGAAGTAAATACCTTCCAAATACCCTTATGCTACCATTCATGCTATGCACCTTTCATCTTTTACTATGTTTGATTTTATAAAAGGAAATTCATCTAAAATTGCATCTCTATCCATGATGATTATGTGGGAATTAGGATCCCACATTCTACATCCCTTAACATCATCACCATATCAAAGATCTACCTATTTGATTTGTGCCCTACTTATAATGTTGATAACAAAATAAGAATCACAACCAAATAATTTTACATTTGAGTAATTACTAGATGACATGTCCATGCCTCTTCTGGAATCTTCCAATCTTTTGCAATCGATGGTGACTGAGTTACCAGATAGAACAACTTCTTCCGTCCATGAGTATTGTTGCAACTTGGCATTACTGAACATGCCTATTCGATCCCATATTCCTTGAAATACTTTCCAAGTTCCATGGATATGATCCTACCTTCATCATATATTCTCAAACACTTGATTGACCTGCCAACAGATCAACCTTTCTACAAACCCACCTTTCTAACCTGGATACACTGCTCCACCTTGAAATTTGAATTCGAACAACTTTGAACAAATCCATCCAAACCAACCCAAGTAAGCCTTCATCGCTTACCTCTGGGATAATTTACAATGGATTTCACCAACCCTTTTATAGGCTTCATTACATGCAATCCATGGTCACAATACCACAGACTACCCAAAAAACATGGACTTGAAAAATCACATGCTTTGACCCAAAAAAATGGATTTAACTCATGAACTCTTTTACTGAGTCAAGGTTAACCCAACATACATGCTCCACCACATATTCAATATACATAAATCTATGTTTAGAATTTTCATAGGTGACCTGATAAACTAGGGGTGCACATGCCTATCCAGGTCTTACATACATATGCCCATTTACATGCAATCAATTATTTATTTTTATTTTTTTTATTTCACAGTGACTCAACTATCATCACCCTACAAATTATATGTGAACACATGTGTGGTGAGACACAACAGGCAGATAAAAATTCATCTACCGCATATGAACTTGAAGTTGTTGCAGCTGAATTTGCTTCTATTTTGGAGTCCTTTTTGGATGTTTGTTGTTTTTTCCAACAATCCCTATTGAGATGCCCAGATTTTACACAAAACCAACATTTCCCCTTATCCTTACTGTCTTTTGTCTTAGACTTGGTTGTAACTTTATGATGTTTCCCTCGTTCTGTAGATCAACCTCTAACCACCATTGCTTCTATTGTTGAGGTTTCTTTACTAGATTTTACCCTCATTTCCTCAGACAACAGAGCTCCCACAACAATGTCATAATCAATGGCATCTGTTAAGCTAAACCAAATAGATGTGATCAGATGATCCCAATACTCGGGAAATGAACACAGTAGAGTAACTTCCTTGTCCTCATCTTCGTACTTTACTTCCATACTAGATATTTGACAAATCAGAGTATTGAAAAAATTTAAGTGATCAACAATTTTTGTACCTTCTGTCATTCGTAGGCTGTACAACTACCTCTTCAAGAAGATTATGTTCATCAAGGAATTTTTCATATACTAAATCTCTATTCTATTCCAAAAACATGTTTTTGTCTCCTCTCCAATGATTTTAAAAAGCATTTCACCTTCCAGACAAAAACAAATAGTGTTGAGAGCTCTTGCATCTAGATATTCTCAGTCCCCGTCTGTCATCTTTGTTGGTTTCTTTGACTTGCCCACCAAAGATTTTTTCAATCCTTGTTGTACAAGTAGATACCGTATCTTGAGCTTCCAGAGCTCAAAGTTATTCTTGCCGCTTAAATTATCCACCTCAAACTTAGAACTCTACACTTTTTCCATTAGCACAAACCAAAATGACCAAACTAATATTATAATACTAAATCTTCTTAATATGAAGGAATAATGGTATTTGAAGGTTGAACTGAAAAATATTTAATAAAAATATTTAAAAATATATATATTTAATAAATATTTTATACATAAAAATATTTCCCAAACATAAAAGGGTCGACCTCACCTTTTATTAAAACACCCTCTCACTTTCTTTAACAAGTGTTGCATGGCAGTGCAGTCCCTGCCAGGTTGGAATGGGAATAAATGCACTGCTACGACGAGACCGAGCACAAACACGTGGGAAGAATATTGAATTACATGTGGTATCCATGCAGAGGATGACTTGTGGCAACATGTCATAGGCTAGCCACAAGACATTTGGCTTGTAGATGACCCCCAAGGTTAATATGTGAACGAGGCAGTTTTTTCCTCTGGTGTGTATAGTTCAAACATGGGACTTAGAAAATTTATGTCTCAATGAATTGCAATAAAGGTTCCTAGAAAAAAGGACCAGGAAGCATACACATTAAACATTCAAATATAATAAACACAATTTCCTGACATCCAACATAGTTGAAGGAATTTGTTTTTAGCATTTTCGAATTAGTTTTCTTTGAAATTTATCAAAAAATAATAATTCCTTGCAACAAAGGTTCCTAGAAAAAATGACCAGAAATCACACACATTAAACATTCAAATATAATAAACACAATTTCCTGACATCCAACATAGTTGAAGGAAAAAAAAAATTGCATTCCCGAACTAGTTTTCTTTGAAATTTATCAAAAATTAATAATGTTTGTTACATATTTCTGGAATCTGTTCCAAATTTATGGAAATTTAAATGTGTTTGTCATATAGACTGGGATTGAGGCTCCCATGGACCATAAAATAAATAGGAATGTAGAAAGAAGAAGAGTGTGGCAGTAGAGAGGAAGACCTGAAAAGAAGAAATTGGAAATTATGAGTCTTTGGTTAGAGATTTCTATTTAAAGAGGTAGAATAAATGGATTCATAAAGAAAACAATATGTGATCAATATAGACTTACTACGAAGCCGATGCATTTTTTTTATGTCATCGACGACCACTGGAATCATGCCAATCGGTTGTTTCCCTTCGTCGATGAGCTTGTTCATTCTCCGTTGGAACCATTCTTCAATGTATCTTCTCATGGGGGCCACATTGATTTCATCCCGTATTTCTATTGCAAAAACATCATTTTCTAATTTCCTTAGATGCATAGAAATACTATGCAGAGCCTATTCAATTTCTTCATTATGTGTTGAATAGTCCACTAGCCAGTTCTCGACCTCATCTACACCATATTCAAGGATGCCATAAATTTTTTCTAAAGACAACCCCTTTAAAATATCAAGTTGTTCATCGAAGGCTTATTTGGTCAAGGACAAGGATTTGAGGATTAAGTTTGAGTCTTGAACCTCGTTGGTACTTCCGACTAAGTCTATTTGGGTAAATTTTATGAATAATTCTTATTTTTTTGATATGGCTTGTTCACATGATTCGACAATGAGTAGCAGGTTCTTAACTTTCTTTTGTCAACATGATTTTAATTTTTTGATCCACTTTGGGGAGGGGAGATCCTCTTGTCTTCTTTTCAGATCCGAGCTATTGATGGCATGGTTTGAAAAAGGGGTCACCATTTGTTCATAGAAACGCTCTTTAGTTTTTAAATTCATCTGCCAATGTCCATGCAAATCATTTTCCCTCTTTCGAAAGGAAGCTATATTTTGTGATGTTTCCTAGGCTTAAGTAATTAGCTGCATTATTTTCTTTATGTTCTTCTCTACAAAGTCTCTACA
Organism: Picea engelmannii; assembly: GCA_009831015.1. Classification (NCBI taxonomy): domain Eukaryota; kingdom Viridiplantae; phylum Streptophyta; class Pinopsida; order Pinales; family Pinaceae; genus Picea; species Picea engelmannii. The sequence continues at coordinate 72,705 of ML786552.1, read as the reverse complement.
CGATGTGAGGAGGCTGGAGGATCCTTTTAACTTGGATGTAGGGGTAGCAGATACGGTTTTTGCTAAAGGACTGGCAAACTCTAGGGTAGCAATGAAAGCCTCCTCCAATTCCTTGACTCAATCGTTCAGTCTGGAATTCTTTGCTTCAATTCCTCCAATGGAATCATCAAGAGCATCACCAATTACGCGATGAAATCAGGAGATTTGGGACGGCCTCATTTTCCTAAATTTAATCTTTGTACGAGATTTTCCTTTCTTATTTGTTACATCTCTCTTTTCAATGATTAAATTTTTAGATTGGATTTCAAAAACAGTGCTCTGGAATATGACGGATTCATCTTCGTAAAAAATGTCGGTCTCAACTATTTCCATTGTGGAACTATGGTGCATCACGTCCACAAATGGGTGAAATTTGTGCATGTGCTCAATTTTAGTTTCAAGATGCATGTGCTCAGTTTCAATTTCAGGTTCTTCTGCCTACCCTACAATGTTTTTTCTCTTCTTCGTCAGGGGAAGCTTGTGAGAACTATCAATTTTTGCGCTAGGAGGGTTCTTATCTCCTCCTCCATTTGAATATTTATGGGTTGTTTTCTTACTAGGGTGGGCCATTGAAGAGATGCTCTGTGATGTCATGCTCTTAGGAGTGCTGGCCAGGGACTGGAAATTCTTCTCATCGGATACATTTCTCTGTTTTCTGTACAATTTAGTCATGCTTTGCAATGTCTTTATGTCGCAATCGTCAGAAGAAGGAGTGTTGTCATCAATGTCTCTGTCTTTGGTTAGGAGTCTATGGATAAAAGAGATGATAAATACAACCGATAGTAAATGTTCTAGAAAAATCCCATTAGAGTTGAACCCTTTTAGCCTTTCAACATATGTTAGGTTCAAGTTCTTGAAATGGCTTGCGAATTCGTTAATCTTGTTGACGTTTCTGCACACAAAGTCCCCAACTTTCCAGGGCAGAGGGAGGAACTATTTTTTTCTCTTGTCATGGAAAAAATGCAACAAGTGGTTGTATTTCCTTGCTATTTCTATAACAAACACATTTTCCGTGATGTGGCATGGAAGGAAAGTAGGATTTTTCTTGAAGCCAAAGACCATTAGTACACTATAATTTTCCTTTTGTTCAAGTGTCCCATTCCTATCCAAAAACATGGTGGCTTGACCAGACATCCGGGGAGCATCCTTTCCTAACAATAAATCTTTGAAAACTGAGACAAAGTCATTAAAAACCTCATAAAAACAATGGGAGGCCTTGTGCTTCCACAAGGCCCAGTACCAGAATGTTACTGGTTCGAATTCATAGTTTATTTTCTTGGACAGAGACAGTTTTGGAAACGAACAACAATGCACTATTGCAAAAATCAAGTAGGATGACATATAAAATTTATTCGATTCTTTGAATCATGATATCTGGGAATAGATTTCAATGGAAATTAGCTTCCCCCAATTGAAAATGAATCGTTCCTTGACTGTGAAGTAAAAAATATAAATAACTATATGGGAAATGCCTGTCGTGGATTCCTATCTTGTTATTCTTGTAAACAACCAAGCAATTTCCCGAATGGATTTCTAAAGGAACTGACCTACAACTTTGTGATATCTTTAGGAACTGTTGTTGGGTCTTCAAGGAACTCAGGGAAGAGGTCCAAACCGTTATCATGTTTTTCTAGGAACTGCTTGTAGTCTTGTCCTCTGAAGGTCAATGCTGGCTCTGACAATATTAACATCTCACGGCATACCTGAGGTGAAAAATAAACAGAAGAATGGTCATGCAGTGGAATAATTATTTGGCTTGAAATATATTTTTCAATGCACCAAGAGACCACCTCCTTATAGTAAAAAACCTCAGGGACATAGCCTACACGAGCGATTCCAGAGGTTTGAATCACTTTGTTCTGGGTAGAACAAGATCAATAGTAAGAGTATGCCCTTGACCACTGGAAGTTTTGGTCCTCACATCCAAAGATATTCACTGTATCTCCACATAACTGTTGTCGAGTTGCTGCCATAAGTTTACAAGAACGTTTGTTTGCTCCAGACGATGTCTAAAATGAAGATTTGGAAGGGATAATATAACCTTGCACAAATATTGGTCCAAATGCATGTGAATGGGAGATCTCATTGAGACGTTCGCTCATTAATGAAAATTTCGATGGATGTTGCATGATGCATTGTTATCATTAAAGACTAGTAATTTCATACATAGAAGTGCGAACATGGAAGATAGATCAATGGGCAATTATGGATTGGATATTTCCTGAACAGGCCAATGCAATGACCCTTGTTTGAGATGAACAATCAGAAGGGATAATATAACTCTCTACATATCTTGGTTTAATGCGTATTAATGGGAGATATCCTCGATCATTTCTCTCATTAATGACAATGTTGATGGTTCATGCATGGTGAGTTGTTAGCATGAAAGGTTACTAATTTCATATTAATAAATAAGTACGAAGGTCGCGGGGACGAGAAAGAGAAATTAATGAGTGTCTAATTATCAAAAACGATAGGGCATGCTTCAAAATAGGGTTACAAGGTACAACCATTGGAGGTGAGGGCCCGAGGGTCAAATTGTATGTCTCAGAATTTTTTGAGTGCAAAATGCATAACACGGAAGAGGGAATGATGGGACAATCTAGAGGGAAATTTGTATATCGCGAAAGTCTGGGTAATGTTTTTAGGACACAGAATAATGGAAGTGCAAACGTGAGCCCACCTATCCAGAAATCCACAATCGAAAAAGTGGCTCAAGTATGGAATAGAAAAACAGTTGGGCGAATTCATTTTCTCTAATATATTGAAACTTGTAATATATATCCCATTGCATGGAAATATCTTTTCTCCATATCTCTAGGAAGAAAAGACAAAGTAAGAGAAGATAAATTAATTTAAATTCAAGGAGTCTAGCTTCATTTAAATTTCACTATCTCGTCGATGTTTTTTCTTTTTAATGATGGTCTGTATGGTTGTTGAATGATGAACTGTTAGCATTAAACCTTGGTTGGGCACAGTAAATAGTGACTAAAAATTGGATATTTCATCAACCCACCAACCCGAAGAACCGCGAAAGAGATTCCATGAAATGGGCAAGTATGGAAAGCAGTTGGATGGGCTTCAGAATTAGGGTGACAATGGTTCCCCAGGAGACGTGACTTCCCGAGGGTCAAATTGTATGTCTCGAAACTTAAGTGAAAAATGTGTACCATGGAAGGGGGGATGATATGGGAGTCTGAAGGTCAATTTGTATATGAAAGAAGTGTGGGAGATGTCCTCATGCGTTTCTCTCATTAATGACATGTTTAAGGTTCATGCATGGCAAAATGATAGCATTAAAACTTGCCAAGTTCATATTCAAAGAAAAGTAGGAAGGTACTGGGGACAGGGAAAAATAATTAAGGAATGGCTAACTATCAAAAGCGGTTGGTGATGCTTCAAAATAGGGCTAGAAGATACAACCAGTAGAGGTGAGGGCCCAAGGGTCAAATTGTATCTCTCGGGAGCATTGACCGTATAACATGTAACACAGAAGAGGGAATGATGGTGCATTCCCACGAACAAATTGTATATCGCAAAACTCGAAGTATTGTTTGCTAGTCACAGAACATTGGAAACACAATCCCGAGCCCACCATTCTGGGAACCCGCAATCGAAAAAGTGTCTAAGTATGGAACAGGGAAATGGTAGGCCGGACTCGATACACAGAAAATGTACAACGTCATGGAGATACAAACAACTTGGGGATAATTATTGAAAGGAATGGTGGACGGTCGAGCTCGTGACGAGGCATTCCAACAGACAAATTGTATATCGCGGAACTTTGGGCACTGTTTTCAAGTCGCGGAAGATTCGAAACTCCATTTTGAGGGCGTTAATCCATGAACTCGCAATCAAAAAATTGTCCAAGTATGGAATAGGGAAACACTGGCCCAGACTTGTTTTCTCTAATATATTGAAATTTGTAATAGCTTTCCCATTACTTGGAAAGATCTTCTCTGCATGTTTCTGGACAAATTCTGTAGGGATGGTTAGTCCTCGAGGATTTTTATTATTAATAATGATCTTTATGGTTGTTGCATGATGGCATATTAGCATTAAACCTTTGGTGTTTCATATTTGGAAAGAAGTACAAGGATGGCCGGAACAAGAAACAGTGACTAGGAATTAGAGATTTTGTGAACCTGCCAATGCGAGGATCTAAAATAGGGTGACATGGTCTCCCGAGAAGACGTGAGGCCCCAATGGTAAAATTTTAGTGCTTAGAACATTTGAATGCATAATGTGTAACATGGAAGGGGGGATGATGTCGGAGTTCAACAGTCAATTTGTATATGGCGGAGGTCCAGGTGCCAATTGTTTCATACCAGTGTGTTCAGTTCTCACTAGTAAGACCATAATCAATGTATTTTGGGAAGGGAGTGAAGTTAATGGGGATGGAAGGTAGTGATAGATACTTTGAAACATTTGTGAACCCTAGTATAGTGAATCTTGTGAGTTCGAGGAGTCCATGGTGGAATTGTAGATCACAAAAGTTTTGAGTGCAAGATGTATATCACAGAACCAGAAGCAGCAGAGTTTGAAAGGGCCAACCCGACAACCGTGGCCATAAAATTGGCTAAGTATGGAAAGGAACAATGGTCGGTCGTATTTTTCATGTGATTATATAGATGGAGATGAAGATATCTCAGCCCACCAACCCCGGAACCCGTGATCATAAAAAGGTGACTAAGTATATAACCATAAAGCGATAATAAATGAGAAGAAGAAAAGGGAAAAAGGGCTAATTATCTCACAGAACACCATATATTGTTCGTCTATTAATGCCAATATTTTTGAACCCCTAGTCAGTTCTCACTAGTAAAAGCATAAGTTGTAGATCACGAAAGTTCTTTGGGTGCAATATGTATATGAAGGAACACAGGACATAAGTGTTGGATACCCCAAACCTGGGACCCGATGGTCAGATAATTGGCTAAATGTTGAAAGGGACCGCGGTCGGTCGGGCTCATGGTGTGAAGATATAGATAAAGATAAGCATCTTCCAATCCAAAAATCCAGGAGGTCGTGATCTAGGAGGCCATGATCATAGAGATGTGACTAAGTATAAAACCAAAAAGAGATAATAGAGGGGGAGAAAACAGGGAAAATTTAAAGAGAAAGTGTTTATATTTATTCCAATAGTATTCATATTAATATATATTAATAGATTATTTCTGGTCCAAATGTAAACCATCCTCCAATTTGTAGGATGTTGTTCGGTTCTCAAATTTCATTGAAAACCCATAAGTAATAGAAAGAAAAAAAAATAAAAAAAAATGTATATATATATATATATATATACATATGACACAACATTTTTTATACACACAGATATTATCAAATAGAAAAAGTTGCAATATATGCAAAATATTGAACAGGAACATGATGTCAACACTTGAATTTCCTTGTTGTAATAGAGTAATTAATTCATTCTACGGGACCCCGAAGAATGAAAGCAAGACAGGTCCTCCCATTTCTTTCTTTAAGTATAGGTCAAGCGCCACATACGTATGGCCTATGAGAAATTATTCTTCCATGTAAATGTAAGGAGTGAACACATAGTGGCCTTTATTTAAATTGAAGTGTTGGGTAGCAAAATGAAAAGCTTGTCATCTATCTTTAATGACACACAAAAAAAGTACAAAATAAAATAAAAAACAACACCATAGATTGGAAAACACCATACAAAAACCTCAAATATTCTATATTCAAATAAACTGGGTTACAAAATACAACTGAGATTATTTTCCATAATTATTGGGATTGGGATTGTTGCCGACAAAAATAAAAATAAAAAAATATGTACAATAATGAAGCTTGTGGACAGTCTTTTATAGATTTCAACTTGACCATCAAATGCTTGATTCGTAAAAAAACAATGAGTTGAATATCAATTTCAGGTCTTGGACTTCATTGGTGCTGCCAACTAGATCTATCCCAGCTTTTTGAATATCTTGTCTCTTCTATATATGTCTTGCCTGCATTGGCTGGTTGTTCAACATTCCATACTTTTCTAAGTGTTAATTTCCCTCCGTCATCGAAAACTTCGGGTTTAAGGTGCCTTCCTTGTAATTTTCCTGATCATTGACATATGAGACAACTTAGAGATGTGATTCAGGCCCAATTCAAAGATGAGGGAGTGGTTTTATGTGATGTCATCTTTGGGGGAAACAAATCCTGTTAGACAACAAAAGATGAGTCAAAAAACAAATTCAAGTATGTTGCGACTACTATTCTCCTTGTATTCGATCATTTGTTTGGTTGAAAATCCTACTTGAAGATTTGTATGTTGAACTTCTTTGTTTTATTACTGTAAGTTGGAAGGGACATCCAAGTCAACTACAAAATGTTCCTCTGTTGAAGTACACATCTTCTTCTAGAAACAAATATCTGGAAAGTGTATCAAATGTTGTAGATCACATCAGAATATATCTTTCCTTGTAGGGGTGGAAGACATGGCAGCCCACAAAATGGTATAGAATGTTCGGAAGTGACGCCAAATATTACTCCATGCCCAGATACACTCAGAAGGAAATTATAAAATTGGATACCCACGAACGTGAGAAAATGTATGCGCATTTGAATCAACATTCTAAAATTACAGAACGTTTTATGCCAAAGTTGTAACAGACTTGACAGGCAGCCAATTTCTATGTCAAAGAGTGTCGAGCAACCTCTGGATGCAGTATCAGACTTGACATACAATCAACTTTTGATCACTACTAATACTAATGTCAAGTGAAAGAAGTTGTGATCCCAGGATCTAGGTAGTTTCACCTTCAGGCATCTACACTGGCGGTGACCCCAGGCTCCAGATAGCTTTATCTTTGGCCATTAACATTGGCGGTGGAAATGGGAACAATTCTATTGACTGCAGTGTAGTAATGAGATGAACAAGCAATGCTATCATTGTCAAAGCACTTAGACTATAGGATTGTTAGACATGCAAAGAACATCGACTTTAGTGTTTCTTTTTCATGACAACTACAATGCTTCTTTGAGTTCATAAATCTTTGGATGTTGGGTGCCCTATGCGATAATGACCTTGACATTAGGTACATGTCATACATCTATTATATGACATTGCATTGTTAATGCAATTTCCATAGTGGAGGATGGATCAATTGCATTGGCACAAGCAATATTAGTTGTGTGATTAATTAACATCCTTGAAGGATGTGAATCCTAAACAATGCCTAAAACTTTTTGAACAGTCGTGTGTTCAATTAATACACTGTTCTATATTTTAAAAAATAAGAAATTGTAGGTGGAAATAGCTTTGGAATACACCACTACATTAAGGTATCTTCTAAATAATGAATTAAAATGATTACATAAGGTGGTACTAAAAGGTGATTTTCAGAAACCAAATCATTACCTGAACACGCGAAAATTCTTGCATAAGGTGGTAGTATAAAGTAATCCTCAGAAATTGTTGCAAAGTCCATAATTTAGAATTCCTTCCCATTAACATTTCCCAGTTACATGTCGATGCAGGTATTAAAAAGTTTTGAGAGCATCGCTCCCTGGTTATATACCCACATTCAAGTAGGAGGATAATATTCTTGCAAAGAGGGGCAAGATCATTGACCCAGATGAAATCATATGCATAGGAATAGTAAAACAAATTGTGTAGCGGAGATAGAAATTTGATTATGTGTGGAGTCTGTTACTACATATAAAGGACAATGAAAAAACTGTGACAAAGAATATGACCTTCTTTTAACTCTGTTACTAGACCCAGAAGTAGCTCAAAAAACTTTGAAATAGAAACTTCTGTAATTTTAGGATGTCGATTCAACCACCCATACAATTTCTCATACTCGTGATGATCCAAATTTATAATTTCCTTCTGAGTATATTCATGAATGGAGTAATATTTCATGTCATTTCCTAATATTACAGATCATTTTGCAAGCCACGGTATGTGCGACTCCTCCGAAGAAAGATAAATTCTTGTGTGGTATGCAGAATTTGGTACACTTGCCAAACTTGTGTTGTTGGAAGAAACTATATACTTCAACGAAGGATCATTTTGCAGGTGATATGAAAGTCTCTTCCAACTCCCAGTAAGAAAACAAAGAATATCAACACACAAATCTTTAGTCGGACCTTTCAACCAACCAAAGCATCGAATACAACGACAACACCAATCACAAGATACTTGATTTTTTTGTGTGTCTGAGTTTCTATTGGCTAAAAAGTTTTTTCTCGCTCAAATCTGATTTCACATATAACCATTCCCTCATATTTCAATTGGGTTTGAATGGAATCTCTAAGTTGTCTCACATGTCCATGACCAGGAACATTACAACGAAGGCAGCTTAAAGCCCAACTCTTCAATCATAAAGAGAAATGGGAATAAGTATTTAAAATCAACGTTGAAGGATGATAGTATAATCTTCCATAGATTTTGGTTTAATTTGTTTTAATGGCATGTTCCCTTGATATTTACACTTATTAATGCCAATATTTTTTAATATGTGTGCTGAATAGTCACCAATAGCATGAGTTAACATTCCCATATGAAAGCAGATTCTCAAATATGATAACCTGTAACATATGCACAGTATTAAAGAGGGACATGATGTCAAGACCTCTATGGATGACACGTTCGTGGATGGTAGTGTGGTAGTACAATATTGCACTATTACTATGATGATGCCTTTAAAAAACTAAAATAGCCAACAATTGTTGCAAATTCAAAATGTACGCAAAAAAAATTATTAGATCCCATAATATTCGCCTGTTTATGCATTTTAATGGGAGATGTCCTCGAGCTTTCCACTTGTTAAAGACAATATTTTTGAACCTATCTGGTCGATTGTCACTAGTAAAATCATAATTAATGTGCATTGGGAAGGGCAGAAGGTGTCAAGGATGGAGGGGAATGAAAAAGAATTTTAATTTTTCTGAACTTGGGAGTGCTTGAACCCACAAAACGTTGAAGACTCGACTAAGTATGGAAAGGAAGGTAGGAAAGATGGAGTCATCATAGGTAGGCATGCGATTTTGAGGAGTCTGAGGTCGAATTGTAGAGAACAAAATATTTGGGTGCAATATGTATACCCCGAACAAGGGTTACCAGAGTTCGATAACACCTATCCTTGAACCCGCATTCATAAAATTTTCTAAGTATTCAAACTAACGACATTCGGTCGGACTCGTGATGTGAAGATATATATGAATATGACGATTTTTCAGTTCACCACACCGAGAACCCACAAGCATAGAAATGTGACAAAGTATATAACCAAAAATGCATAATAGAGGGTAAGAACAAAAGGGGAAAACAGGCAAGTTTAGAAGAAATTGGCTAAGTATGCAAATGAACGGTGGTCGGTTGAACTCATGATATTAATATATAGATGGAGATGACTATTTGTCAATTAGACACCCCGAGAACCCGTGACCATAGAAACGTGACAAAGTATAGAACCAGAAACACATAATAGAGGGGAAGAACAAAAGGGAAGAATGGGCAAGTTTACAAGAGGAAAAAGAAAGGGAGATGAGAACTTTATCGCTCACACAACAAAACTTAGTCTCATAAATATGAATCCATATAAAGACATTAAATATGGGGAACAAATCGTCAGCTATGAAATATAGTTGGAGCCCAACAAACTCTGGTTCAAGCCATAAGAGATGTTGTTTACATCCACTACAAAATTTTGCATATTATTTTATCTTAATAGTATTTTTTGGGGAGCCAATTGTAAAAACATATAACAACAGATCCAATTGCAGATGCAGGACCCCAACATTGCAAAGTTGAAGTAAACAAGAGAAAGCAACAAATAAAAACCCAGTTAAGAAGCACCAAAAGGCCCATCTGCAGCCGCAAGACCTCAACCCTACAAAGTTGAATCAAACAAAAATAAGAAACATCCAACGAACCAAGAAACAAGCACCAACCAACCGAATCGAAATTCCTATGAAGAAAAATATTGGCCAAATTCACTGCACACAAGATTGCATCAAAAAATTCAGAGGAAAATGAATTGTAACACATCTGTTAACCAAATATTTTAGGCTGTAAAACCTGTCAAGTAAACATTCAAAGCTACGAAGACCATCAAAAGGCCTACCACTGTGCAAGCAATTAAGAAAAGTTTCATTTTCACAGCTGGTATTTTTCAATATTAGGAGCGATCAAAATCCTCTTGCAATCCATATTTGTATCTGATTACTACCCAGAGAAGAAGGACAGTGATTTTGTCTTCGTCTCGTTCTTGATTGCCAATGTTCGACACAGAACCTACCTCCATCACATCCACGGTGACGCATAGGAAAAGGAAATCGTATTTTCTCCTCACATACAAAGATGTTCTGCAAGAGGATTTCAACTCAGGCATCCCCAATAGTCAAATTTCCCACGTGCAAACTACAAATAGCAAGCAAAGATAAACACGACACCCAAACCCACCCATCAATAGGGAACGATAGAAGGCCAATGTTCGACACATAACCTACCTCCATCATAGCCACAGTGATGAATAGGAAAAGGAAATCATATTTTCTCCTCACATACAAAGATGTTCTGCAAGAGGATTTCGACTCAGGCATCCCCAGTAGTCAAATTTCCCACCTGCAAACTACAAATAGAAAATGAAGCTAAACACGACACCCAAACCTGCCCGTCAATGGGGAACGACATAAGGGAAGTTCCAATCGGTTACAGAATCCTAAGTGTGCAAACTACAACAAGACCAACAGGAAAAAAAGAAGAACAACAACAGGAAAATAAGAAATCAGTGAACAAGCAAGAAGCAAGCATGAACTAGTGAACCAACAATGCCGCTGAAGAATAGTATATTGCCCATAGTCACTGCAAAGAACATTGCATATAAAAAAACCCAGAAGAAAATGTATTGTAACAGGCCTGTTAAGTAAACATTTAAGGTTGTGAGGCCTGTTAGGTAAACATTTAAGTCTGTTAGAACTTCTCTTTAAACATTTAAGAAAGAATGCAGTGTGGAAGGTCTCTTACGTACAAAAAACATTTATTATATTGTTTTATAACAATAAAAAAAAAATTAGTAACAATAGTTCGAACAATAAAGGATATGTAAAAAATAAATTTATTCAAAGGAAAAACTAATATGAAGTCAACTAATAAAAAACTGACTCTCTATCTTTAAAAATTTTGATATCCAAACATTTCAAGAAAAAAATAAAAACTCAAAAAGACCGTATATGATCAAAAACTTTGGATATGCTAACATATCAAACATTGGGAATAGCGAAGCTGGAAATAAGACCTCCAATCTGTTATCCAATCAAATCATGACATATATGGTATTTTTTATTATATAAAAATCAATTTTTTTAGTTCCCTAGTTCCAACAATAGATATTATGCAAATATTTTTAGTCAAAGGACAAACTACTATGAAGTCAACAAATTAAAGATTGCTATAGTCCCTCTATGCCTTCGACATGGACTAATAAGGGAAATCCTTTATAAAATATTCACCTTACCTTTTTATATAATATCCTCCACTTTATTTACCACTCCATCCATTTAAAAGAGGGTGATTCTCATACAATATAAGACAAAAAAGACCACTCTTAATAATATATTGTGCTTGATAAAACAAAATCTCGTTCATACCTTGACCTTCCAAAAAATAGTTTATGTTTGGATTTAAACAACGGTTGGCACACCTTGGACAAGGATATCATGCGACAACTTCCAAAATTGTCGCAATATGTAATATGTAATATTTATCACGTGTGACACTTTCTCCAAATTGTCGCACTGTGTAATATGTATCACCTCTGCCACTTTGCAGAAATTGAAAAGTTTGCAAGTGTGCCTATGTGTTAAGGTCCTAACCCGCACATAGGTAGATCAATGTATTCGGATGTAATAAAGGTCAATATTAATAAGACCTATCAATAAAATAGAATAAGGCGTATGTAAGAAGACCTAATAGAAGCTTCCGCTTCTAGAAGGATCTTCCT
>ML786552.1:27793-53697 GCA_009831015.1 Picea engelmannii | reverse complement strand
ACTCTATACATTGTGTTATTTAAGTATACAACTTGGATCTATAAATTATGGTGAAAGGTGTGAAAATTGATATTATGAAACTATGACTTACTATAATTTTTAATAATTTTGACCTTTTCAGTTATATTATAGGTACATTATCTACAATTTTTTTATTCACATACATTGTTGCACAAGTGTTTGAGAGTTTTCCCTGCCTTTTGAACCCTTATTTTCTTCATGTCACCTTAAATTGTATTATTCATTTAGGATAAGAGTGAATTATCCTCAAGTGATGAATCATTGATTTAGTTAAGATTTCCTAGCCTAGTCACCATGCAAGGTATTAGGATCTAGAGAAAATATATCTATGAGGTGACATCACCCATTGTACTATATATTTGTAACTATGGTGTGAATAATTGAACAACATGGCTTCACCCTTTTTAGTCATATGGTGTGAGTTTAAAGCCGGTATTACTAAAAGAGGGTTATAGTACAAAAAAAGGAACTCCTTGGTCTGCCAAAAAGGAAACCAGGCTAGAGGTTCCCCAGTTGCACTTTCTGAAAAAGGAAAGGGTTATGATTGGACTGCCACCGTGGGAAACCAGCCCAGTCCTACCATATCCATTTTTTGACAAGATAATCACAACAAACATGAAGAAGAAAAGCAGAGACTAAATAGACGCAGAACTGACGCGACTGAATTGCCAAAAGATTAACCAGACCCTAGTCCAGGATGATGATATGCTTCTTTCCTTCATCAACCTGGCCCTTGTTCTCTTCCTTTTGGGAGACCATGCACGTCTTTCTGATGTGTGCTCACACTCCTTTCCCATCATCTGGCGTGATGTCCATGTGATGGACGTAGCGAAGGTAGAGGTGGAATTGAGTAGCCAACCACTCAATATTGGTTTGCTGGTTCTTCTCGACCTGACTTACTAGTTTGGTAATGGTTTCCAAACTACTGAGGCGTCTTAAGATTTCGTTCAATAGTTTCATGTGTTCCTTTTTGTTCTCCTGTATGGCATCCTCCCTTTCCAAGCTCACTTTGCCAATCAACATCTTTGTTTTCCACGCCATCTCCACCATTTTGTGGTAGAGGGTTTCCCTGGGTTGTGTGGCTCCTGGGTCAGTTACCCAGTCTGTTTCCTGAGTCAGAGAATCCCATATTTTTTCCTTAGGATTTATTTTGATTTCCTTTTCCAATTGATTAATGGTTGCCTTTCCTTTCAGTGCAACTAGGGTGTGAAAGCTGCCCTCCACATCTTTTGCTTCCTTCTCCATCTTTGAAACCCTCTGGGGATTTCTATGAGTTCCCTTCCCCAGGGGGTTCCTTTTGTTGTGCAATCTCTTCATTCTCACCATCCTATCTAGCCTATGGAAACTCCTTTTCTAGATTCTCCACTTGTTTCATGCCCGTGTGTCTGTGGTGGATCCTGCAGTTGCACTCTTATGTTTACATCTATTTCTGTTGTTTCTTCTCTTATTGAAATTCCCCTGTTGCGGGATCGTCCTTCCAAGCATGGTCTACCTGTAGAGGTGAACCTTCCCATCCTTTTTCCCTGTCGCGATACGTATGATCATGATGACTCCACCGTTATCCCTGTATGGGCCCTTGTCCCTACTCGCTTGATATCCTACTGTGCACCTTCCCATACCTGGTCTTTGGCTTGGTGGGTCAATATTGGTTCATGTCAATCCCTCTTTCCTTATGTCATTTGCTGCCTGTTGTATGTCGTTAATACTTTCCCATGGTCTTCCCCTGCAAATCTTACTGTTGACATGACCTTGTTTTTGTACCCTCACTTGTTGTATACTCTGGTCATGCATTGTGATTGGTGGTCGAGTGTTCGACAGTCATATCCTGCCTGGGTCCTTTGTGCTATCCCCTGGGCCTTTCGCTGCCCTCTTTGATGTGACCTTCCTTTCTTAAGTTGTTGTCACAATCTTTTGTCACTAGTTGGAGGCAGTCCATTCTGAATTGTCCTTTCGGGATGTTGAGCCAGGTAGTATCTAGATCTAGTCCTTCATTGTTAACCCCTTCGTTGGCAATTTTTTCCACCAGACCATTTGCTGACCTACGTACCCAACACAACTCCATTGTTTAATCGTTTGCATATGCTCTTGGATTTTTTGTAGGGAGGGTGCCAAGCACTAGTGTCTCTGTACTTTTCCCACTCTGGTGCCATTTTGGAGTCTCTTCACCATTTTGATGACCAAGGTGGAGTCACCTTCCACGATAGCGTTGGTCATCCTTTCACAGATTAGAATTTCGAGACTGAGCTCTAGGGATCCAAATTCCATTGCGTTGTTGGTTGAGTTTCCCAAACTCCCAGCGTACAACCAAATTATGTTTCCACCACTATCTCTGATCACACCTCCCATCCCTGTCATTCTTGGGTTTCCTTTTGCCACCCCGTCAAAATTTAACTTGAGGAACCATGCCAAACGTGGTGTCCAATTGCTCTCTCCTGTTTGGAGTTTCGGTGGCCTCCCTACCCTTGTTTTGTTGCGCCCGTCTTTTAGGTGGAAAACTTCTAGGATTCGGGAGTCCTGGCCTGTGGGTTGCGCTTTCCTAGTCTAGTAGTTGTGGCTCTACACCGTTTCTTCTATTTGAGAGATTATTGCTTCCTTGAGTTTCCCTTCTGGAAGGCTTTCATTCCTGAAGATGCGTCGGTTCCTTTATTTCCATATTGCCCATATGATCATCCTTGGCATGAGATTCCAGCAGAGGTTAACCGTTTCATTTTTTCTATAACTCTCATTCCAGTTATTGATGTTTTCACTAATGTTACCTCAGATCCTATTGGACTGGCAAAAGATGCTTGCCGCCCAATCCTAGATCTCTGCTAGGTAATTACATTCATCAAGGAGGTGATTCGTTGTTTCTTCCTTTGCTTGACAGAGGTGGCATCGTGATGGGCCTATGAAACCCCTTTTCCTTAGGTTTTCCCAGGTTAGAATTTGGTTGTGAAGTACTAGCCATTTGAAAATTTTGATTTTTAGCCACTAGGGATTGTCCCAAATCTTTCCCCACTGTTGCGTTGGATCTTCTTGGTCTTGAGCCGTGATGTAATTTCAAGCTTATTTTAGGTTGAAATCCCCACCATTTTTTCCTTCCCCATCTTAGTTGGTCCTCTTCTTCTGAGACTACAATTTTCCTTTTCCCCAATTCCTCCTCCACCTCTTTCTCTATTATTGCAATCCGATCTCTATTTTTTGGATTGAGTTTAACCCAGATCCTCCATCTGTCGCAGTCATTTTCTTGTTTCCAGTAGTCATGAATTTTGATTTTTCCTTGCACAGTTATCTCTTGTTGGAGTTACTCCCTATCTGGATTTTCCATTTTGGGTTCCTGTTGCCACGCGTCCTCCCAAAATCTGGTTGTTTTACCATTCCTCACTTCTAAGAAGCTGTGTTTTTGGATCCGGGTTTTGTTGCGCTAGGCTAGATTCCAGATGGTTGATCCCTCCCTTGTGCCAATAAAGTGAATTCGATCATGTTTGTTGATGTTCGGGGCATAATTGGCCTTCCAAAGGGTTTCCCACGATGTTGCCTTTTCTTTTACCCATCTCCACCAAAGTTTCGCCCCGTAGGATTCATTTGTTACCTGTGGGTCTTGTAATCCCAGGCCTCCTTTGCATTTGGGTTTGCAAACCTTCTCCTAGGCCACAAGGGCCCATTTTTTTCTTAATTTACACACCTCGCCATAGGAAGTCTCTTTGGATGGATCTTATTTTTTGGAGTATTCCTTTGAGAGCGGGAAACACTGACAGCATATAGGTCAGAATTGCTTGCAGAACCACTTTGGTCAGAATAAGTCTCCCCGCTAGGTTGAGGGATCTGTAAGTCCATTTTTTCACCCTCTCCTATAGTTTGTTGATCACTCCTTCCCATTTTTCCATTTTTCATGCTTTGCCCATCAGGGGGATTCCCAATTATTTCATTGGAAGCGTTTTGGTTCAAACCCCCAAAAAATTTCCAGGTTTCTTTGAATTGTTGGGTTGGTATTGAAGAAATAGATCATGGATTTGGAGTGGTTGATATCCATGCTCGAGGCTTCCCCAAAATATTCTAATATTATTTTATAGGATTTTGCTTCCTTGACCGTGGGTGTGCCATAGAGTAAGGTGTCATCAACGAACTGTTGGTGCATGGAGGTGGGGCAGTTTTCGAAAGGTTTGATGCCTGTTATTTCTCCTATTGTAGTTGGGATTTTTATACTTCTACTGAGTCCTTCCATCATCATAATGAACAGAAAAGGTGATAGAAGGTCTCCTTGTCTAATGCCTCTTGAAGGCTGTAAGGGTTTGGTTGGAGCTCCATTGATTAAAAGCAAGTAACTTGTCGTTGAGACTAGGCTGACAATCCAGTTGATCCAGTGTTGCGCAAAGCCAAAAGATTCCTTTGTCTTGACCATATAGTGCCAGATAATTTTGTCATAAGCCTTTTCTAGGTCAAGTTGGATTATCATACCCCCTCTCCTATGGTGTTTCAGTGTGTATTATCTCATGGGCATGTGTGATGTTGTCCACAATTTGTCTCCCTTCTACAAAACCTGACTGTTCCTATGAAATCAATGTGGGTAGGAGAGGTTTCAGATTGTCTATGACTTTGGAGATTGTCTTGTAGATCACATTGCATAAATCTATGAGTCTGTAGTGGTCTAGGGTCCTTGCTTCATTTTCTTTAGGGATTAAAGTAATCATTGTGGAATTTAGTGCTTTCAAAATGGAGGCCAAGCATATGGAGTCTTCCACCACCCCATAAACGTCATGTTTGACCACTTCCCAATAGGATTTGAATAATTCCACCGTGAAACCATTTGGGCCTAGGTCCTTTCCATTGGGCATCTCCTGGACCACTTGGTCAATTTCCTCCTTAGCGATGGGTTGTTTAGGTTGATATTTTGTTCCTCGTTAATTAGCCTAGGGATGTGCTGAGTTATCCTTTGTATGGTATCTGATCGATCTAGGTTGGGTTCCTGGGCTATCCCCTAGAAGTGGTTTACCAATATGCTTTCAATATCCTTGTGGGACTCTCTCTTAATCAAATCCTAATCCCGAATTTTCAGGATTTTGTTGTGGGTTCTTCTAGAAATGGTTGTTCTATGAAAAAACTTTTTATTCCGCTCTCCTTCCTTTAGCCACCTGAATCTAGATTTTTGGTGCCATAGAGTCTCTTCCTGCTGATAGCTTGCTTCCCATTCCTAGGTCATTTGGGTCTCTTCCTTTTTCCTATCCTCTATATAGCCATCGTCTATGCATATTTCCTGGAGTTTCCTCATTCTGTCTTCAATATTTTTTTTTCTTGGTTAATGTTTCCAAATATTTCTTTGTTCCACTCTTTGAGTTTATGTTTGATGTACCTAAGTTTCTTATAAATATTGCACATTCTTGTCCCTTTCTCTGGTTGTTGCGCCCACCACCATTGGCTGATGTTCTCCTTGAAAGTGGGATGTTCGATCCAAAATTTCTCGAATCTGACTGTAGAATGATGGACTCTAACACCAAGAATCTTTCTAGCCTCATCGCTATCTGATGCTTATTTATCCATTTTTTGTTCCATGTGAATTGGCCATTACTGGTTTTGATGTCCACCATCTCCATTGTGTCATTGAAAGATGAAAAGTCTTCTGCATCTATATCCAATCTCCTAGTGCCTCCTTTTTTTTCCACAAGTGTCGTAATGATGTTGAAGTCCCCTACCAAGATCCAATGGAGGTTGCTGGAACAGAATTTTAGGTTTTCTAAGTCTAGGAGCATTCTTCTCTTTTCTTCCAACATCTACAGACCATACACATTAGTGCATAGAATCACCTCCGTGTTACCTAAGTTTTCATGTTAACTGAAAGTGTGTGTGTCTGGTGGCTTCAGTTGCTAGTAGATTCATCAATTGTGGGTTCCACAAAGTGAGAATATCACTTGCCATCTGTTGTCCTTCGACAATCAATGTCTTGTACTTAATCCATTATTTTTTGTTGATTTTTTCCATTCTGTCTATAGTACATTTTGTCTCTTGGATGAAATAGAGGTCTGGTTGTTCCTTCTTCAGGTTGTTTTTAAGGATTGTTTTCTTTCGTGGGTTGTTTCGGCCTTTAATATTCCATGTTATAATATTCATTTAAACATGTCAGGGGAAGTTGGGAAAGAGATTTTTGATCTTACCTGAGATTATTAGTAGAGCTCCTAATTCATGTAGGGACACGTTGTTTTGATTTCCTGCCTTTATTCCTTCTCATCTACTTGGGTGAGAGCTGGAGTTGTCCCTCACTTTCTTTGATTCCTAGGTGTCGTATCTCCCCATGCATGTGCTTGATCCCTTTGGATTTTTCTTCCTCCCTTAGGAGGAATAGGTATTTGATGTGATCTAGTTGCTCCACTGATACATTGTCTACGCCGTACCTTTTCCATTGCTTCAGTATGTTTGGGAGATCTATTCCTTCCCTTTCCACAATATATTTGAGATCAAGATCTTCCATACCTACCTCACTTGGTGTCATTTCTACATCTCCATCTGCCTCTTGCATGGGGGTGTTGGCCTCTATTTTCTCCGTCCATAGGAATTGCGCTACCCCCCTGTTCCATCTTATTGCTTGGGCTATTTGTGTTCTCATTTGTGGCTTGTTCCTTAAATTCTTTGGATTTTTTCTTTTCCTTTCCTCCTTCTTCTCCTTTTTTGGTTTTGTCCCACCCTTCCATTTGAGTCTTGGCTTCTAGATTTCTTCCCGTTGGGGCTTGGTTTCTTGTTTTCTCTGTTTCTGTGGTTCGGCTTGATAAACCCATCATCATCCTGCTGTATTTTGGTGTTTTTCTATTCTTGTTTTTTATTGAGAGGGAATTCTCATAATAGGTGTCCATGTTCATGGAATCTTCTGCATCTGAAATGGATCTTCTCGTAGTCAATGCTTTGTATCCATTCCTCATCCCTAAATTCCAGGCTTATGGCTTCTGGGATTTCCCCTGAAACATCCATATCTATGCAGATCCTTGCATAGGAGGTATATCTCCATTTTAGGGTTTTTTCTGATGTCTTCACATATTTTGAAAGTTTTTTCCCAATTGCTTCGAAGGTGGAGGGTATCCAATAGTCTAGCAGTAGAGAGTAAATCCTCATCTAGACAGGTACATTATTGAAGGTTTCTTTCTCTGGGGAGAAGTTTTCCTTCCATGGACGCATGTACAGTCCTGTCGAGGCATGGAAGTATGCCCCCCCCCTCAAAGACTATATCCTTGTCCTCCAAGTTCATGAATACTTCTGTGAAGAAGCCTTTAGACCCTAGGTGGATTTCCACTTCCCCACTTGGATTCCATTGGTATTTTATCCAGTTGTGCAATGTTCTTTCTGTGGGCCACAAACCCATGAACTTGCAAATGAGTGCATGCATTTTTATCTGGTCCCAGTCGATTTTCATTTGTGGATCTTCCAGTATAACCTTGGGTATCATTGTTGTCTTAGGTTTACATGGGTTGCCCCCGTCTACCCCATTGGGGTTCACTGGTTCTTTTGCATCATTCTGGATTTCTCTGGCTTCTTCCTCCATGCAATCTCTTTCTTCCTAGTTTCTTTCCTAATTCTTTTCTGGTCCTGATCCCTATGGTATCATCATTGGTTCCTTGAAGTCTCCACCACATGGGCCTTTTCCTCTATCCACCACTACCTTCTTGTATGAGGGGGGTCCATTACCGCCCCCTTTGGTAACCATGTTGTGCTCTGTTGTGTCTGTGAAAGTCAAACCTTGGCTTGTTGTTTCTCCTGTTCCGCATTTCCTAGGTTGCTTACACCTTCCATCTTCCTTTAGTCATATTGTCGGTCACGTATTATGTGTTATATTTTTTAACATGGTTAAAATCTCTTTTAGTCTTAAGGGATAGATAGCTTCAACATGGTATTTTTACATGGCAAGTAAGATGCAGTGAGAGCATCCAATAAAACAGGAGCATTAGGCACACAAGATACATCATCGATGAATAACAACACTGCAAATTACTTTTTCGTGAAGCTTCCACCACCACCACCAAAGATATGTAGTTGTGGCATTGAGATCTACATAATCACCTTATGATAAGTCTATTTTTGAATTTTTTATGCACCAATCCAAATTAACAGCAATAGATCCTACTAAGAACAATCCGACAAAGCATCATATCCTACAAAGCATCCTCCATGAAAGACCAATCAAAAGAATTTTGGAAAAGAATCCACATAATCGACATGAGTGACTCATTTTCCGAATTAGATACTTGCAACATATTTTCAATAGTAATAGACACTCTTAGGGCATGAGAATGATTATTCAAGTGACAATCAATGAAATTAATCAATGCATTCAGTGCTACTAGTATTTGGTTTCTTTGTACATCATATTTATTTTTTCCTTAATCATTTAATCTACCAGTATAATAAAATGTGAATGATAGAGTCCGTTGAGTGTAGAGTTTGACCTTAATTTGATGCAATCTATGGATAGAAAATACACAGATATTTTTTGCATAGCATAACACAAGTGGCAATTCATACCTCTCTTTGTCGGATGCCTCGTTACACAAAAAATGGGCCTCTCTCATTGCATCCCGGTGAGATTGTCTCTATAAAATTCACCTATCCAATGATGAATATTTATTCATGTAAATGGGAATATTACTCTTTGTGCCAAATGGGGAAAACAAATCACAGTCTGGGTCTCCTTTGTATAGAATTTCTTCTATTGATTAGTCGTTCAGCCAAATCTTCCCATGAGTAGTGTTGGCCCTTGAATCTGTAAGGAAGCAAAGATTAAGTAATAAAGGAAAAGTACGAACTACGTGGAAGGAACATAAACCAAGGAGGGGTTGAAGTGGTTAAAGAAGAAGAAAAGAAGGTGTGAAGTAAAGGAAAATCTATCCGTTGGAAGAGAAGATCAAAGAAACAAAGAAAAGGGATTGTGGACAACTCAACAAGTAGAAAAAGATATCAACGAGTACTTTGGAGCACCGTGTGGAAAAGGAGGAAGGATAGGATGTCAAAGCCATTAAATAACGAGTCAAGTTGACCTAGGGTTTTGGATCTAGGGTTTTGACACCTAGACTTTTTCCATGTAATGTATAAATAAAGGTCTAGAAGAGTCGAGAGGGTTGCTAAATAGTTGATTCATTGACACTATGATGGTTGTTGTTCATTGTTGAGTATTTTTGTTGAGAGTAGTATTGAGATTGTATTGTAATATCTTCAGCTGGGTGCGAAGATCGATCCTACAGCTGGGTGCACAGGGAGGGAAGGAAGAAAGAGAGAAAAGAGAGAGAGAGAGAGAGAGAGATCTGCAACTAAGTGTGCAAATAGAACTGTATGTTTCCACATAATATATCAAGAAACACATTTCTGTGGACGTATCCCTAGGAAGAGGGTGAACCACGTATATCTTGATTTTTTGTGTGATTGATGTTGTGTTATTTTCCATCTGTTATAATTTTATTGCATCGTTGTGTTAGATCAGAGATATAACTTGTGAAGTAAGCTTAGGAAGGGTAAATAGCATCTAGATTGTTGTGCGTTATGTCTTGGATCCACTTTGCATTTCCTCTGGTTGTAGACACCTGTGTCTTGCAACCCCCCATTACTAATTCAGGTGAGACTGCATTTGCTTCGCAGGTGTTCCTGAAAGGGCCAGCAGTTAGGGTTTGTTGGTGCATTGTTAGAGTTGAACCCTGGGTCTGCCCCTGTGCCAACAAATGGTTCTGTTGCTGGGACTGAAATCTTCTTAAGGTAATGTCAAGGTGGTTTCCATCGAAGATAGAAATTCAGAAGTGGATAGAAGAAAAAGAAAGGAATTCATTGAAGCCTAGAACAAGAACCCTAGCATTATTACAGAAGACTAGTTAGGAAGGTACATCTTTACCGACATACACAAAATTTTCTTTGGAGGAATTCATAAGGAGTTATACGAGTGGTTAGCCAGACTAGTAGATACCTAGTTTGAGATCATATCTAGACCACCTGTGGTTTGGACAACAACGCTGATCAAGAAGGTCAAGAGAGTTGATAACGTTGTGTCTAGAGTAGTGGATCTATGGTTTGATAGCACTATTGGAGGGTACATTACTGAGTTTTCTATTGAGAGAGTCGAATCACATAGTCAAGTAGAGAGGTACTTATTTAAGGGACCTAGAGGGAAGTTCCTACACTTTTTGAATCTAAGGATTAAGATGCCATTGCATGAGAAGAATATCCTAAAGATATAGTGAAACTAATGTTCAAAAATTCAGAAAACTACAGTCATGCAGAGGCTAGACACACGCACAGTGGGAGACCGTTCAGAGAGGTTCCTCTTGTGAACCTATTTAAGAAAAACTACATAGACGAAGGATTCTATAGTGGAGAAGAAGAAGATCTAATATAAGAATAACATTCAGAATCCACAAGAACAAAGGAATTATAGATCGAAGAACTTCGCCAAGGAGAGTCAGAAACTTCAGGAACTGCGCCTACTATCGAAGTAAGTAACTATTATTCCTCTTATTGTTTTAGCAACATTAAGTAACCAAAGTAACCAGAGTAGTCATAACAATCAGAGAATTGTTACCAAGAGTTTATTACATACTCAGTCATGATACCAAGTAAGATCGACTGCATATGAAATGAGGTTACCCATCTTCAGAGGAGATGGATCTGAACATCCTAACCATCATTGGTTCTTATGCAAAGTTGTATGGAGCATCAAGCAAGTCACTGAAGAAGCTATTAAGAGAACTCAGATTAGTACTACCTTGAGGGATCGCACTCTGAATTGGTATATGAAGTTTGTTTCAGGACTTGGACAACCTAAAATGATGAATGATATCATGACTGTGTTGAGTGAAGAATTCAAGAAACCTAATTCAGTTTGGTATTTTGATCAGAGATTTAAGACTCTAATAGGTCGGTTGATTTTTCATATTCCAGAAAAACAAAATAAAGAATGGTTCATCACTACTCTCTTGCCACACATCAGAGTTCCTTTGATGAAGAAGAAAGTCACTTCGCAGATTGAAGCATTGGAGATCGCCATGAAAATAGAAGCATCCCCTATAGGAGAATCCATCCTAGGTATGAGTCAAATTATGAATCAGTTAACTAGTTTATCTTTATAGGTCGAGGATATGAAGAAAGATAAAGGAAAAGAGAAAAGAGAAGATATTTGGTGCATCAGATGTAAATCAGAGGGCCATGACAAAGATAATTGTCCCCTATTTAATGAATACTTAGCCTCTGGAGCACCTATTCCTTTGAAACAAGATACTGTTCCTTTGAAACAAAATACTATACCCTGGTGCGAGGTATGTCAAACTAGACATCTCCCTAGTGAATGCTATTACATGCAAAAATATGTCCAGACACCTACCAATTTTTACTGCACATTCTATAAGTCTATGGGACATGATGATAAGGATTGTTAGGCTTATGACCTCATGCATGAAATATCAAGGGATACATATTGAATTCAAGGTGAAGTACAATAATAAGGAAACAATGCACAATTTAGCTCCCTGGGTAGAGGAAACTTCAACCCTCGCAGTGGATTCATAGGAAGAGGACGAGGAGGAGGTATGGATCGAGGTAGAGGTCATATTATCTGTTATAACTGCACACATATAAGACATTTGGAGAGGGATTGTCAGAACCCTTGTACCACTTGTAACTATTGTAACTCGTTTGATCATGTCATTGAAGATTGTCCAGTATTATTAGCCAAACTCCAAGAGATACAAGGAGGAAACCAACAATTCCAATTGATATCAGCAGAACCTCGCGGTGAATACCCCAGAGTCACTGTTATTACTAGAGGAGGAATTTTCACAGGAGAAGACAGAGTGAATCCAGAAAGAATGCAAATGGATCAAGGATCAGAAGAGCTGCAGAGAAGGCACATTTTTTTTTATCCTAGGAGAGAGAGGCATACTTTTGAAGAGGCAAGGAAAGAATTTGTAGAAGGACAAGATTCTTCATCTAAGGCACAACCAAAAGTAATGGAATATTAAATTCCACCAACATTTGATCAATCTGGTAGACAAGGAAAAGAGGTAAGCAAGCTCATGGACTTCTTATATACCTGTATAAATTTGATTAAAGATGGAAAGGCTGTACAAAAATTACAACACCTGGTGAGACAATATGAAATTGGGAGAACAGACCCTATGCTAAGTAGAGTTGTGAATCAAGTATCTAGGAAGAGAAGGAAAAACAAGGAATTACATCTTAGTGCTCAGATTGGAGATTACGATGTGGACTATGTGGTCCTTGACTTGGGATTAGAAGTAAATGTTATGATGAAGAAGACTTGGGAACTGATGGGAAAACCTAGACTGATTTACTCTCCTATCAGGCTCATGATGGCTATTCAACAGGTGATAAGCCCCTTTGGAAGACTAAAGCATGTACCTATAGACATTGATGGGATAAGAACATTTGCAAACTTCGAAGTGATTGAAATTGTTGATAATAGTTGTCCTTATCCTGTGTTTTTAGGAATTGATTGGGATTTCAATAATTTGAATGTTGTTGACCTAAAGAAGAGAATAATGACATTTGAAGGTAATGTCCTTAAAGTCATTGCCACTCTAGACCCAGATGAAGGTCACAGATACACATAACCTGTCAGGGAAGAAGACCACACATATGAACTAGAGAACATTTATAAGCTAATAGCAAGACAACAAGATTACATTAATCCCACAACAGACGAAAACCTTAGTTGGCGAAGTGAAGGTGCATGTTCATCATATTCATAAGAGGCATTAGAAAATTGGCAGAACATGATGTATGAAGTCTCCACACGGTGATGTGCTAGGCTG
Source organism: Picea engelmannii (assembly GCA_009831015.1). NCBI lineage: Eukaryota > Viridiplantae > Streptophyta > Pinopsida > Pinales > Pinaceae > Picea > Picea engelmannii. The sequence goes on along the minus strand of ML786552.1, from coordinate 40,909 downwards.
ACCAGAGAATTTCGCTGGATCGTCACAGAAGTAAGCAATCTTCCAACATTTGATGGTTTGAATCACCTAGAGACATTTCTAGCTGGATTTGAGAAAATTGTACCAGTGCAACAAAGGATGTTGGCACTGGATGAAGCCTTGAAATCCACACCATATAGATGGTGGGGAGTGCAAAATAAGAACATCGCGGAGTGGGCACAATATCTCACCTTATTGACAGTGCGCTTTTCAGACCAAGCGGAAGGATTTAAAGTTCAATACACATGCCAGAGTTGTCCTAAGGACCACATGAAAATTTGTGAGAAGGCTTAGATCAACAATCCTAAAGAACAATGGGTGCATAAATTCATTAACACCTTGGATACTACACCTATCAACTGGTATCTTCAAGAAGAACTGCACCTCATCACTACAGACTAGTATGGAATGACTCAGAACTTTATAGCTACCTTCTTATTTGAAAGTCAATACCCTACAATAGATCAGGATTTACAAATTTTAAGACAAAAGGTCTTTGAGGAGGCAACTAACCTCCCTTTTGAGAAAGAAGAAGATGAATGGACTGTGCCTTTTCAATAGTTACAATATTGCTACAATATTAATGTTGATGAGGATGATGACCTTAGAGTTGTAAACATTGCATAAACTAAAGGTCATAGAGACATAGAAGGACCTAGGATTGAATTACCCTTTGTTGGACAAGCTATTAAAATCAAGAAAGTTAATATTGGAACAGAGAAAACACCTAAGATGGAAAATGTGGGAGACTATTGGGATGATGCCACTATTAGTAAGATCACAGAGCTACTACATGAATATCAGGACTTGTTTCCAACCAAGTTTAGAGACATGAAGGGAATTAAAGGGCCCATGGGAGAAATGAAGATCCTCTTGAGACCAGATGCAAGAACTATCAGGAAGAGACCTTACAGACTAAATCCCAAATAAAAGTATAAAGTTAGGATTGAATTAGATAGAATGCTGGAAGCAAGAATCATAGAACCTGTTAAAGAATATGAATGGATTATCCCTATAGTGGTCCAAGATAAGAAGACAAGAAAAATCACAATTTGTGTAGACCTAAGAAAGTTGAACGATGCATGTCTACATGACCCATTCCCTACACCTTTTATTGATGAAGTTCTTGATCACATACGAGGACAGGAGGTCTACTCATTCATAGATGGATTTTCAGGTTACCACCAGATCAAGATTGCTAAGGAAGATCATCATAACACCACATTTTCAACAGAATGGGGTTCTTTCCAGTATACTATAATTCCCTTTGGCTTGAAGAATGCACCAACCATCTTTTCCAGGGTGATGGTTGAAGCACTTAAGGACTTTCTACATAAGTTCTTGGAAGATTACTTTGATAATATGACTGTTTTTAGCTTACTGAAAGACCATATTGAATGTTTAAGATTAATGTTAGATAAGTTCATGCAATGTCAGATTGCCCTGAATTTGAAAAAATCCATTTTCTTTTCACCCTTTGGAGTGTTGCTAGGGCATATCATGTGTAAGCAGGGATTGTTGGTAGATCCTTCCAAGATTGCCATCATTGTTGATCTACCTCCCCCTACTTCGGTTAGATAGTTGTGCACTGCATTAGGGCACACTATATATTACAAAATTTTTATTAAAGGTTATGCACAGATAAAAACACCTATGGAGAAGCTATTAAATAAATACAGTGAGTTCCAATGGACAAAAGAATGCCAACAGAGCTTCGACACACTAAAGCAAAAAATGGTCATTGCGCCAATCTTGTTTTTTCCAGATTGGAGTAAGGAGTTCAATGTTCATGTCAATGCCTCATCCCTTGCATTAGGAGAAATTTTAGCATAGTTGTGTGTAGGAGACATTGACCACCCCATAGCCTTTGCTAGATGGAATATCTCTACAACTCAAAGGAACTACACTACGACTGAAAGAGAAGGCTTGGATATGGTTTATGCGCTACATAAATTCAGACACTATTTGCTGGGAGGACATTTTAAGATGTTCACTGATCATCTTGCATTAAAATATTTAGTCAACAAGCCAATGTTGGGGGGGGAGAATATGTAGATGGATACTACTATTCTAGGAGTATGATTTTGAAATTAAGGTCAATCGAGGAAGAATGAATAAAGGACTGGATCACTTATCCAGGTTGGAACATGGAGATGAACCTACCATCTTGGAGGACACACTACTAGATCAATAGTTGATGGCCATTAGGAAAGTCAATGATCACTTCATCGAGATAGTTCAGTTCTTGTCCACAGGAATGGCACCTCACAAGTACACAGTCATTCAGAAGAAACAGTTGGTAGTCTGTGCATCAGATTTTCAACTCATAATTGGACAGTTGTATAAGATGGGACCAAATGATTTCTTGAGGAGATGTGTTATGGAGGTAGAAAGACCATTGATCCTTGTAGAAGCACATGAAGGCATCACAGGAGGACATTATGCAGAAAAAGAAACAACATAGAAGGTTCTCAGAGCTAGCCTTTGGTGGCCTACTTTACATAGGGATGCTAAGGAATACTACAGATCCTGCGATGTATGCCAATGAGTTAGAAATCCTTCTAGAAGGGATGAGATTCCTTTGGCACCGCAATTAACACTACAAGTATTCAAGAAATGGGCCATTGATTTTGTGGGACCTATTAACCCACTAGGAAGGCACACAGGAGCAAGATACATTATCACTGTGAGAGAGTATTTGACCAGATGGGCAGAAGCAAGAGCAATTAAGGATTGTAGTGCAACTATAGCTACGCAGTTCATTTTTGAGGATATCATAACAAGGTTTGGATGCCCGAAGATCCTCATGAGTGATCAAGGCACACACTTCATCAACAAAACTATTGAAGCCTTGACTCAGGAATTTGAAGTTCACCATTAGAAGAGAACTCCATACCACCCACAGACGAATGGTACATTCAAATATTTCAATAAAATCTTGGAGACATCATTGATCAAGATTTGCAGTGTTAACAGAGATGATTGGGATTTAAGAATGAAAACAGTATTATGGGCCTAAAGAACTACCTGGAAGAAGTTAACAATGCTGACCCCATTTAAGTTGGTATATGTCTTGGAAGCAGTGGTACCTATGGAATACTTGATTCCTAGCTTAACAATTGAATCCTTCACAAATATGGATGACATTGGCACTGTTCAAGACAGGCTTGTGCAGTTGCTGGAACTGGAAGAAGACAGGTTTATTGCATGATTTCATCAGCAGGTATAGAAAGAAAGAGAAAATTCTTACCATGATAGACATGTCAAGTGGAAGGCATTTAAGAAGGGAGATTTGGTATTGTTATATGAAAGAAAGTTCATGAAGCATCCAGGGAAATTTAGGAAACATTGTCTAAGGTCATTTAAGGTTGCTCATGTTACACAAGGAGGAGCTATGTAGTTGAAGACCCTTAATGGAGAATGGAAAGAAGGCTTGGTAAATGGGAGCCGGTTGAAATTGTATTATGACAACCAACTATCTCACAACTCTTAGTAAAAGCAAAGAAAAAAGGGTCTAGGTACCAGGTCCAGTTGAAACTGGGTACCATACACAGAAAAGACAGTCTGCACAAGGAAGGGAGGGACCGAGTAGAAAGGATAGGCTGCTTCGCACAATCTGAAGTCGAAGTAAAACAAAAGGTTTAGTCTTGCAGTGTCTTGGGACAAGTCACATGTGAGTGTTGGGGGCCATTTGGCCCTTGAATATGTAAGGAAGTGAATATTAAGGAAGAAAGGTGAAGTACGAACTACAAGGAAGGAACGTAAACCGAGGAGGGGTCGAAGTGGTTAAAGAAGGAGAAAAGAAGGCGTGAAGTAAAGGAAAAGCTATCTGTTGGAAGAGAAGATCGAGGAATACAAAGCAGCAAAGAAAAGGGATCATGGACAACTTAGCAAGAAGAAAAATATATCAACGAGTTCTTTGGAGACCGCGCAGAAAAGGTGGAAGGACAGGCTGGCAAAGCTCTTAAAGCATAGGTCAATTTGACCTAGGGTTTTTGCACCTATAGTTTTGGATCTAGGGTTTTGACACCTAGACTTTTTCCATGTAATGTATAAATAATGGTCTAGAAGGGTCAAGAGGGTTGCTAAATAGTTGATTCACTGACACTATGATGATTGTTGTTCATTGTTGAGTATTGTTGTTGAGAGTAGTATTGTGACTGTATTGTAAGATCTTCAACTGGGTGCGAAGATCGACCCTACAGCTGGGTGTACAGGGAGGGAAGGAAGAAAGAGAGAAAAGAGAGAGAGAGATATGTAGCTAAGTGCATAGAAAGAACTATATGTTTCCACATAATATATCAAGAAACACGATTTTGTGGATGTAGCCCTAGGGAGAGGGTGAACCACGTATATTTTGTTTTTTTTTGTGACTGATACCGTGTTATTTTCCATTTGTTATATTTTTATTGCATCGTTGTGTTGGATCAGAGATATAACTTGCGAAGTAAGCTTAAGAAGGGTAAATGATATCTATATTTTTGTGCATTATGTCCTGGATCCACTTTGCATTTCCTCTAGTTGTAGACACCTGTGTCCTGCAACCCCACATTGCTACTTTGAGTGAGACTTCATCTGCTTCACAGGTGTTCCTGAAAGGGCCAATAGTTAGGGTTTGTTGGTGTGTTGTTATAGTTGAACCCTGGGTCTACCCCTGTGCCAACAAATGGTTCTGTTGCCAGGACCGAGATCTTCTTGAGGTAATGTCAAGGTGGTTTCCATCGAAGACAAAAATTCAGAAGTGGATAGAAGAACAAGAAAAGGACTTCGTTGAAGCCTAGAACAAGAACCCTAGCATTAGTATAGAAGATTGGTTGGCAAGGTACATCTTTACCAACATACAAAAAATTTTCTATAAACCTATGCGACTCTTTTGTGGGAAATTAACACTTCCATGTAAAAAATTTAGATATCTTGGTCGAAGATCCTCTTGATTTATGTTCTTTTGATTTTACTCATGCAAGATTTGTTTATCCAAACTCTCCACCTATAAAACAAGAATTCCTACAATACAAATCATTTCCCATTGCACACATAACAACTCATAATCTTCAAGCTCCAAAACATTTTTTGAACATTGATAATGGATCCATTGTTGATTACATATGTGTATCTTAGAAGCAATATCAATATACACGTTTGATGGTCATATGAAGAATAATTGTTTGTTGTTTGTATTTTTGTTATTTTTGGTGATCTTGTGATTGAAGGAAGGTTTGACTCAATGTGTGGAAAGAGAGATTGTGTTAAGTGATACTAGGAACTACCACTTCCATCCACAATATTCTTGGTCTTTGAGTCGACCTTTATTTTCAATTTTATGACCTCATAATAGGTGGGAGAGCTAACCATACTAGTTTTGATGTTGGGTTCATTCATTTTTGTGGATATGACATTGTGAGGGTTGTTGTGTTGTTCAATATCTCTCTCATGATAAGTCCTCACACTACCCATAATCGACACATGCACTTCCTAGACAATGTTGGTTATTCTCATTCCAACCGTGTAATACCACTAGCATGCCCTTTTACACAGTGAATTAAGTCGGGTGGTTAAACAGTGAATTAAGTCACTATATTTTGCATGAACGTCCATTAGAAGAGAAAGGGATTCATCAATCTATTCAGAGATAAAATTTATGGAGATAAAAAGAAATAAACATTAGCATGAATTCAACATCAAACTCTTTGGATCACTAAGCTCAATCCAAGAAAAGAGGACCCACATGTCTATTGGAATGATAAATGGAATTCTCTAATTTCCAATAGATGATCCAAGAATATGATAGCATTCCCACATGTCTCATGTTCTATTGGAAAGAGGAACTGAGGTATTATATTCTTCTTATTTTATCCTATATGCAATTTGAAAATTTATGTTCCATACAGACCATCACGATAACTAATTCTTCGCAAAGGTTTTGTGGTTGTACATTTTAATTTGAGTTATATGGACATTGTATATTGGGTGGATTATTAGCTAGCATCGAAAATATTTCTTAAAGGCACAATCAATTTTGTTTGGATACCTACAATATTTAAGCCAATTATTTAAAGGCTTAGCTTTTGCTTGAGCACCTTTAAAGAGGCTATAGTGTTGGGTAGAATTATTTTGAAGAAAATACATAAGTTGATAATTTTTATAACATAAGAAGGATACCATAATAAAATAAAATAAAATATATGTGTCCTAAATCCACATGAAATTGAATAAGGGGATATCAGGTAAACTTCAAGTCGTGTGCAATGGTGACTTTTTCATGGAGGTTTATGTTATTTTATGTCTAGTTTTGACATCATCAGACTTGTAATTCATTATTTAACGCAACACACATGGAGTTCAAACACAATTAATACCATTCAAGCATATTCATGAACAAGTAATCACTCATATTCAAAGAATTTTGAAGCATTCAAGTTGTCCTCCACATCAACATTCAAAGCCATGTCTACATCAACAACAATTTTAGTTCAACTTCATAATCAATATCAATTTTGAGAAATCTACTTGCAATAGTTTACTTGTAAGTGTGAAATAAAAATCAAGTTTAATTGTAATTTCCAGGTGCATTATCAGTTGATCCCAACACCCAAGATTCATTGTAATTTTGAAAAAAAGTTGACAAGGTTGAGTGGTTGAAACTCAAATCGTTGTAATAATCATGACTTGGGGTGCATTTTTGATAGTATATAACACCCTTAGCTTGTTGGAAACAAAAATCAAATGACCATGATACAAAAAGAAACAAGTACAAGCAAGCGAGTTCAAGTGAGCAAGTTGCAAGAAGCCCTTGTTTTTATCGAGTCAATTGCAATCTAGACCTACCTGCATAAGGAGGTGTCATTCAATGATTTCAAATGGAGTGAAGTCTTGAATTACTAGAGTTATTGAACACTCTAATAATCACTGCTCAAGACAACACAATCATACACAACAAGTCAACTCTTCAATTATTGCTAACTTGTTTGCATGACACAAGGTAAATTTAGACTTATTCAAGCTCAGTCCCAACTCTTAAATGATGAGTTGATAGATCTAAAAAAAAACAGGTAGTGATGCATTTTGAACTAGTCCTTGTTTAGAACAACCCTCAATTTGATGACGATAATGATGATTATGTTCAACAGTCAGTGCAAGAGAAACAAAGTAAGCTAACTTCATATACAAGTGTAGATGAGGTCGAAGTTGTGCATGAACAAGTTTGGTTTTCTCTTTACAAGACAATCATCAGACCTTGGGAAGAAATCAAGAAAAATAAGAATAGAAAAGGTATCAGATATGATAAGGAATAAAATATTTATACTCCATATTATTAAAAACCAATCCACTTCTAGATTTTTGGATTGCTTCAAGAAGTTTTAACTTCACCTATTCGAGTTGAGAATTAGAATAGGAAATGACAACATTACAAATGACTTGGTCATATGGAAGATCAATGTTTTGACCTCCATCCTTGTCAACATTGTGACAAGAAGAATCATTCAACGAAGAAATGCTCCAAGTGAAATAAACCTGCAAGATTAAAGATTCACTATGAGTGGATCAATAATTGGCAATGGTCATCAACTACCAAGCGATTGTTTATGTCTTACTAAAGAATTCAGTCTCCAGTAAGGACACATGTCATAGTAGAAGGTATTCTCTCTCCTACACCTTAAGGTGGGGAGTGTATAAGTCAAATGAATATTGTTTGTGGTCAACCAAAAATCACCCATGGTCTCTCCTTTAATATGACAAAGGGGGGAATTGATGATGGTTGTTAAACTTAAAGTTTTGACAACAAAAAAAAATCTCCAAATGGGCAACAAAACAAAATTTTCACATGGGAAAAAAATTTGCTAGATGCATAAAAAAAAAATCCATATGGGAAAACAAATTGCCAGATGGGAAACAAACAAATCACTAGATTCAAAAACAAATTGCTAAATGGTAAAAAAAAATCTAGTTGGGAAAATAAATCACTAGAGGGGAAATAAACAAATTTCAAAATGGGAAAAAAAATTGTTGGATGGGAAACAAAAAAATCACCATATGGGAAAACAAATTTCCAGATGGGAAACAAACAATTCGCTAGATGAGAAAAAAACAAATTGTCAAATGAGTATCAACAATCTATAGATGGAAGACTTTGGCAGAATTATGGTTCAATGTATTGCATTTGAATGATACATAGGATATAGGATTGTGATGCAAATTTTGAGAGAAATATTGTGGGCACTTTGTTCACCTGGATGGTCATTTGACCTACTAGAGGACATCTGGATCCTTCTGCATTGTAGCTTGGCATTTGATTGTGTTTTCAATAATTTTAAGGGATGTATTAGACTTGTAGCTAATTCACTTCTCTTGGTTCACTCTCATCATATTATATTTCACATCAATGAGAATATTATAGATATTTTGTCTCACATGATTACATAGTGGGATTTTCTAGAGTTTTTAGCATCCAGTTTTGATGGTTTTTTAGGAAAATTTTTCATTGAAGCTAAGATCATAGGCTTCTGAAAGATCCAATATATAATATTTTTCATTAGTTTTTATTGATTAACTTATACAAAGATATAGACTTCGGAGTGGGGGGAATGTTAGTCTACAGATTTCCTTACCAATCACTAAGTCTTGATGTTGTCACATTAAATTGTATTATTCATTTAGGGTAATAGTGAATTATCCTCAAGCGATGAATCGATGATTTAGTTAATATTTCTTAGCCTAGTAAACATGGAATGCACTAGGATCTCGAGAAAATATCTCTATGAGGTGTCACCACTCATTGTACTATATATTTGTAAATTGGGTGTGAATAATTGAACAAGATGGATTGAGTCTTTTCCATAATATTGTTAGTTCTATCTTGTGTATTCTATTTCTTAACACTAAGTTGGTATCTATAGCTTCAAACAATAAATATAGTATTGTTTGAAAATTGTAAATCACATATCTTTCATTTTACAGATTTTTGAGTTGTGTGTCTAGTGGAATGTTCATTTATGTTATGCATCAAACACCCAAATCACATAAAAAGAGAAAGAGAAGTGACTCTATGTGAGAATGAGAGAGAAGAATGAATGTGAAGCCTCTTCAAAGGGGAAACCTCCTTTTATAATAGAACAAATGTACAAGATATCATAATTGAGTGCTACAGAAGTCTGCTTCCTACTAAAACATGATATCATAATTGATTCTAAGATGAAGTAGCATACCAAGGTGCTCTTTCTATCAATTGCACTCCCCGCCCAGTCAAAATCATTATATCCTTGAAACCTCACTTCACCACCTGAGTCATATCTCATACCATATCCAATTGTACCACACATGTACCTCAACACATGCTTTGATGCAATCCAATGGAAGTGCCTCAGTTCAACCATGAACTAGATCAGAGTGTTCACTGCAAAGAAAATATTTGTCCTGGTGTTAACCAGGTACATCAAGGATCCAATAAGCTACATATATATAGTGGGATCCTCTAGATATGAATTTAAAGTGGAATCACTCAACTTCTTAAAATTTATCATCATAGGTGTAGCCATGGATTTGCAATCCATCATACTGAATCTGTTCAATATCTCAATTGTGTACTTCCCTTATCCAAGGAATATCTCACCTGATTTCTTCCACACCTCCAATCCCAATAAATAATGCATCAAGCTAGGATCCTTCATCTCAAACTTGGAGGCCAAATCCCTCTTGCACTGATTGATGAGTTGGTTTGCTACCATAAGGAACAAGTCATCAATATATAACACCAAGATAAAAGGATCATCATGAACAACCTTGTAGTAAAGGTTGGGATATGCTTCACTCTTGGTGAATCCCAAGCTCATAAAGTATCCATGAATCCTAGAGTATTATTCCCCAGGTTCTTGATTGACTCCATACAAGGCCTTGTTCAACCTACAAACTTGAGACTCCCTCCCATGTACTTAAACTCCCTACGGTTTTTTTATGTACACTTCCTCCTCAATCACACCATTAAGGAATGCAATATTTACATCCACTGGTGTAATCTCCAATCCATGAGTGTTGCAATAGAAATAATGGTCATGAAGGAAGTGTACCTAGTGACTCAAGAAAATGTCTCCTCATAGTCCACTTTCTCTTTCCAGAAGAACCCTGTTTCCATGAACCTCACTTTGTACTTTTTGATGTTGTCGCCTGTTGCATGCTTGATATTTTACATCCACTTGGAAGTCACCACTGAATTCCCCTCAGGTCTTGACACATTCTCCCACACATCATTCTTTATGATGGAATGTTATTCATCCATCATGACATCTTTCCAAACTTGTTGGCTTGTTGCCTCCTCATAACTAGAAGGTTTAGAATCAATGATGGGACTCATCAATGTCATAAAATTCAAGAATTTGTAAGGTCGTCTAATTTTTATGGAAGTACCATGGGGAGATGCATTCCTCTTTTCATCCTATATTGTATCACGAATCCATATTGGCCCCTTCCTAGTCTCTAGAACAACAACTTTAGGCAGGTCCATTGGTTCAATTGGATCTGTTGGATTTTCTTGATAGTATAAGGATGATAAAATGGAACAGGGGGACCAAAATCCACATCCTTTATAGCCTCCTGATCCTCGCTATTGATCTCCATGTGAGACTCTCTAGACCTTCTGAAGGTTTTGCCTTTGTCAAAGGTGACATCCTAACTAACCTCTATTTAGTGTTGTCCTAGAATGTAGATTATGTAAGCCTTTGATGTCTTGTTGTATCCATCAAACATCCCCTTCTTCCCAAAAGGCTCCAAATTCATCCTTTTCTCCTTGGGAATGTGAATGTAGACTGGACAACCAAATATCCTCAAATGAATGACCTCTAGTTTCACACATGTGAAAGCCTCCTCAAGAGTCTTGTCCCCCAAGATTCGATGATGAATCTTGTTCTAGACATACATTATTGTACTAGATGCCTCTCCCCATAAGAACATGGGTAAATCTTGATCATGAATCATGGCTTTGGAATCCTCTATAATGGACCTATTTTTCCTCTATGCAACCTCATTTTTTTATGGGTTGTAAGGAATACTAAAATACCTCTTGATCCATGCCTCCTTGAAGAAATCACTAAAGTCCATGGAAGTGTACTCTCCTCCATTATCTAACCTCAACACCTTGATCTTCTTCCCTGTCAGGTTATCTACCTAAGACATGAACTCCTGAAATATGTTGAAGACTTTATCTTATTTATTCATGAAGAATATCCATGTCTTTCAAGAGAAATTATCAATGAATATCACATAGTATATGGATCCACCCATAGATGCAATTTTCATAGGTCCACATACATCTGAATGTACTAGATCCAATATCCCCTTGGACATGCTATCACTGCTCAGAAAATATCCCTTGGATTACTGATAGGTGCACATCCTCTGCAAATTCCATCATGCTCTACTTGAAGCTCTGATACCACTTGATCCGTAGGATCTTTTAATGACCTATGGTTGAGTTTTAATTTTGCATGCGTTAATTAACCATTTGAGAAAACTTAGTGGAGAATGAGGAAAGAAGAGGAATTATAACAGCCATATACATATGTGCATATCTGAAATGCAATAAAAGACAACAAACCATAACATGCAGATTGATAACGGAGTTCGACACAACTTTGCCTACGTCTCCGAGCCTTTTTCTCTGTGGGAGAGGCATCTTTATTTCTGTTCAAATGCTCAAAAGTACATCACTACAATGAAAAATGGATACAAGACTGATCTGGTCATGTTCTTCCAGATCTCTAGAACCATGCGAAGAAAATGGCACGCAAAATGGACGTCCGGAGCTCCCAGAAATGATCCAACAACGTCTCCTCCTCAAAAGCTTCTCTGCCTCAAAATGGCTTTGGCTTGGCTTCTCCTCCACATAATTCTGCTCTGAATACCCCTAATGCTGTCCCATGGCCTCAAATAGGCCTTGTTTATATAGCTGGGAAGTTAGTTTCTCATCTCCAGCTTCCTCCAAGAAGTTAGGCTCCAAAACTACCCAATAACTCCCAAAAACCATTAAAAATAGGTTTAACATTAATTAAAAACCCAAAATCAATTAGAAAACCCACTTTCTAACTATAATAGGGCGCTAGCCCCCTTCCCCTGGGTGCGCACTCCTTTGGAAGGTCATATGGAGTCCATATGGCCAAGCGCTAGCCCAAAGGGCTAAGCATTGGCCCCTCTCCATACAATACTTTGCAATATAATTTATAATGTGGGTTTTACAATATAAAAATTAATTTGGTGTATTGGCAAAAGACCATTTCTTAAAGTGTTGGGCTTGGTGGTGGTCATGGGTTCAAATCCCATGGACCCCAAACAATTTTTTTAAACATGCCACTTCAACTAATGACTGGGTGCCACATGGCTGCCCATGACTGGGCCATGTGGCATCTCCCCATTCGACAGATTAATGCCACTTGTCAACCATTGACTAGTCCAGTTGCCTACCACATGTCTGCCCTGTCAGCGAACCTGCCCAATCATGATTAGCTAGAGAGTGCCATGTCACCTCTTGCACAGTCAACATGCTGATGTCATCAACATTGACTTTTTGACCAGTTGACCTTTGACTTTTTACCTGTTTGGGCTTCCGATCAGAACACGATAACTTTCGCATACGGAGCCCGTTTGACAAAGTAAATATACCTCTGGAATCGAGAAGATGAGACGAATAAAATGGCATTGGTTTCGTTGGATTCTGAGCACTTTTATTTTTGATCATTTTTCAAGCCCTATCAGGCTTCTAGATCCAATTTCGGATCACACCTCCCCACAATAAGACCTTTTGGTCCCCAAAAGGTTACTGACCAATAAACAAGCTCGAGATAGACCACCCAACTTGCTCTCTATCTCTGAACTCTATCCTGTGCACCTGTCTCATCAAGATCAACTGTAACACAATCATGACAACTGACAGTATATTGTTAGCCTTTTGAACCCTGTTACATCTTACTGGAGCTACTATCATCCATGTAGAAAACATTGCTAATGACAGCATCAAAAAGACAACTGCAAATGAACTGATATACTTTAGATATCTGCATGACATGAGCTTATCTTGAAGCAACTTATGATTGATTTTCCATTCAACAACCATAT
>ML786552.1:14363-27112 GCA_009831015.1 Picea engelmannii | reverse complement strand
GGGTCCAAACATGAAAACAATGTTTCTAATATGCGCAGGCAAACCTCCTATATACTTCATAAGGGTTTCTTGTGTTTGCAAAGGAATGTCTAACATTAATGCCATTTTTCTAAATCCATCGTTGTATTCCTGCACTTTTTGTCCTGTTCTTAGTTTTAAAGATTGCCATTCAATTATTGCTTTTTCTTTATAGCCCAAAGGATAGAATTGTTTCCTAAGTGCATAAATGAAATCCTTCCATGATGGAAATACATTACCCACATTTTGTGTTCCTTTTTGCAGCTTGCTCTGCCACCAGATAAGAGTTGTACATGCAAGTCTCAAAGATGCCAACTTGATTCGTGTGGCCTCATCCTCGATCTGTTGCACACTGCAGTATACCTCCATCTGCCTAATCCAGTTATCAAGTTTTTCTGAATTTACTTCACCATAATATATGGGAAACTCAAATTTTACATCAAGTTTTAACAATGGCATTTCATGTTTATTCTTATGAACATTTTTCTTTCCACTAGATTTAGAACTTGAACTTGAAGAAGAAGGAGAAGAAGGAGGTGTTGATGGAGGTGAAGGAGGAATCTGAGGATGGTCCTCTTCCTCTTCAATTTTTCCCTTTGAAGAATCACCCAAAACTAGTCACTTCTGTTCCAAGTAATCTTCGTACAAGACTTTCACCATCTCCGACATAGCAAGGAATGTTTTCCGGAACTCTTTCTCATCTTGAGAAATCCCTTCTTCTGATGCCATCTTCTCGCTGTGAGAAGCTCTTCTTCTCAATCCAATTAATGGATTCTCTGCAACAAGCTCGCCTTCACCACGCTGTAGCTTTTCCCTGGTTAACATGCAACTCAAATCCAAACGTCAACTAGCTCTGATACCACTTGATCCGTAGGATCTTTTAATGACTTATGGTTGAGTTTTAATTTTTCATGCGTTAATTAACCATTTGAGAAAAATTAGTGGAGAATGAGGAAAGAAGAGGAATTATAACAGCCATATACATATGTGCAGATCTAAAATGCAATAAAAGACAGCAAACCATAACACGTAGATTGATAACAGAGTTCAACACAACTTTGCCTACGTCTCCGGGCCTTTTTCTCTGTGAGAGAGGCTTCTTTATTTCTGTTCAAATGCTGAAAAGTACATCACTGCAATGCCAAATGGCTACAAGACTGATCTAGTCATGTTCTTCCAGATCTCTAGAACCATGCAAAGAAAACGACACGCAAAACGGATGTCCAGAGCTCCCAGAAATGATCCGACAGCGTCTCCTCCTCAAAAGCTTCTCTGCCTCAAAATGGCTTTGGCTTGGCTTCTCCTCCGCATAATTCTGCTTTGAATGCCCCTAATGTCGTCCCCTGGCATCAAACAAGCCTTGGTTATATAGCTGGGAAGTTAGTTTCTCATCTCCAACTTCCTCCAAGAAGTTAGGCTCCAAAACTACCCAATAACTCCCAAAAACCATTAAAAATAGGTTTAACATTAATTAAAAACCCAAAATCAGTTAGAAAACCCACTTTCTAACTATAATAGGGTTATAGCCCCCTTCCCCTAGGCACACGCTCCTTTGGCAGGTCGTATGGATTCCATATGGCCAAGCGCTAGCCCCTCTCCATACAATACTTTGCAATATAATTTATAATGTGGGTTTTACAATATGAAAATTAATTTGGTGTATTGGCAAAAGACCATTTCTTAAGGTGTTGGGCTTGGTGGTGGTCATGGGTTCAAATCCCATGGACCCCCAAATTTTTTTTGAAACATGCCACTTCAACTGATGACTGGGTGCCACGTGGCTACCCATGAATGGGCCACGTGGCATCTCCCCATTCGACATATTAATGCTACTTGTCAACCATTGACTAGTCCATTTGCCTGCCACATGTCTGCCCTGTCAGCGAACCTGCCCAATCACGACCAGCTAGAGAGTGCCACATCATCTCCTGCATAGTCAGCATGCTGATATCATCATCGTTGACTTTTTGACCAGTTGACCTTTGACTTTTTACCTGTTTGGGCTTCCGATCAGAACACGATAACTTTCGCATACGGAGCTCGTTTGACAAAGTAAATATACCACCGGAATCGGGAAGATGAGACAGATGCAATGGTGTTGGTTTCGTCAGATTTTGATCACTTTCATTTTTGAGCATTTTTCAAGCCCTATCAGGCTTCTGGATCCGATTTCGGATCAATCACATAGTATATGGATCCACCCAAAGATGCAATTTTCATAGGTCCACATACATCTGAATGTACTAGATACAATATCCCCTTGGACATGCTATCACTGCTCAGAAAATATCCCTTGGATTACTGACAAGTGCACATCCTCTGTAAATTCCATCATGCTCTACTTGAAGCTCTGGAAGTCTTGTGACCATCCTCTTCAATGATGGTAAAGCTCTGTAATGTAAGTGTTCAAATATTTAATGTCATAGCTCACACAAACTGATGTTGGCGTGTACCAATGCCTG
Organism: Picea engelmannii; assembly: GCA_009831015.1. Taxonomy (NCBI): domain Eukaryota; kingdom Viridiplantae; phylum Streptophyta; class Pinopsida; order Pinales; family Pinaceae; genus Picea; species Picea engelmannii. The sequence continues at coordinate 24,632 of ML786552.1, read as the reverse complement.
GGATGGTCATCCCAACAATCTTTATGGACCTCCCTCTCGAACACCAATCACTATCGTAGAGTCTATAGCATATTTGTTAGTTATCACAGTGTGATTGGTCACAGATTGCAGAGAAACATAGAGTGACCAAAAGAGTTGGTCGCACTATGTAGTGCAATCCTTAAGGAAATCACACCCTTTAATTAGGAAAATCATGACCAAATGGAATGTGGTTTCTCTATGTGCACAGGTCGCTCGCAACCACGACTGTACACTTTCAAAAACAAATATTTGAAGCATATCTATCAGATCTAACACTGAAAGATTTTAACTAGTTTCATAAAAGACTGAGTAGAAGATCAAGAACAAAGAATGGGGCTCACAAAAAGAAAGGATGTTGAGAATATGAAATTAAAAAATTGAGGAAGAAAGATAAATGAAAATCTATGATACCATGTTGAATTTTTCTAATTTTCCAGATCTGATAATTATTGCCTTATGATTTAAATTCTATCGTTATCATAGAATAATTACACACTGAAAATCTCAACAAGACTTAGAGAAATTGATGAGAGGTTATTGTAAGTAAATATTATATATGATATTATTATATTACAATCGAGGGCCCCGATATATATACTTTGGAGGAGTGTCCTTTCATTAATTAACATGCCTTTTCCATTATTGTCTTTTCATTAATTAATTTATTATCAATTATTAATTATTGATTATTTATATATTTATACATTATATTATAAATATATTATTTATATATTAGATTTATGTTGATGATCGTTTCCTCACATGCACGTCTAATTAATATAGATCACTCCATCCTAGAGTAGGCAATGTGAGAGCACCTCGAGTCTATCCACTCCTCGTTAGGAGAAAGGTTATGCCTAGGCCATTCACCAATAGAAAAGCTCTGTGAGTAAATGAGTCATTTCCCTTGGTCAAATCAGCATGAGCAATTTGGGATATTGTCTTCCTGATGCTGCTAACTAGAGAAACATCAACACATGTAGCTTCTAAATTGTTTCCATGAATGTTGCATCTATTGTACTTTCTTTAAAAGAATGAGAAAGAGAGAAAAAATGGGCATATTTTGTGAGTTGATCCACCACTACCATGATGACATTGTTTCCTTTGGTCTTAGGTAGAATTGTAATAAAATCCATCGGTACATATTACCAATATTGACTTGGTATGGATAATTTTAGTAGGAGACCTGGGGTCTTGATTGTCTCACCCTTATTTTGTTGGTAAACCAAACATCCAACAACAAAATATAAAACTTTAATTTTAAAAACTTCCCCAAAAAAATAATTCTTGATCCTATGGTAAGTTTTCAGGAACCCTAAATCTCCTCCTATAGGAGAAGTGTGTAATTCCAAAGGGACCTTCTATTTGAGTTGGGAATTCTTATATAAATATAGGTGATCATGTTATCCTAGTGAATCACTATTCCATACAAATTTATGTAATGCACTTGGGTCCTCTGGTATATGTTTAATAATCCTGCATATCTTCTAATCTTGCTTACATTCTAGCCTTGCTTCTTCCACTCAATGATATTTTGGAATAGAAACAACACAAAGTAAGCCTTCCATGACTTCACTTTCCTTAAATGCATCTTGCACCACATTTGCTTTTCTTTTTTTGGTAGGTAATTTCAAAGTCATAACCTAGCATATTTGTAACCCATTTTCTTTCTCTTCCAAAGGTAATCATTGTTCCAAGAAGTACTGCAAACTATCATGATTTAGTTTTATTTTGAAGTGTCTTAATATTTGATAGGGGCACCATTTATTAACTGCATGCAATATGTCCAACATTTTCTTTTCATAAATGGGTTTGAGTAAGTTGTTTAATTTAATTTGGTGGATTTTTTAGGCAAGGGACCTATTTTCTTGCATCAAAACTACACCAATGCCATGCCTCAAGGCATCACACTCCACAATAAAAGTTTTTTTGAAGTCAGGAATGGCCAATACTAGAGTTGTACACATAGCATCCTTAATTTTTTCAAAATATTTGGTTGCTTCTCAAGTCCAATAAAATCCCTCATTTTTTAACAACATTGTTAGAGGTGTTGCTATTTGGTTGCTGACCCTTAACTAAGTTTTGGGATAACCTTGGTCATTTTGACCGTTTTGGGACTTCGATAGCTAGTCGAAGAAGGAGTGCCAGGAAAAGAAGAGATCACGGATATCGGTCCACTTTTGGGCCCCTTTTAGGGTTTTGGGTCAATGTAATGGGAAATGGATGTCGGCCCGTGGGTTTACCCACGCTTAGGCCCACTTTTGTAATGTATAAATAGATACTTAAGAAATGTAAGAATGGTTGATGGATTAGTTCTAGTAGTTAGATCTGTGTGAATGGATGTGGATTGTGAATGCTCTATGCATGATTGTAAGAGGCTTGCAGAGCTAAGTGCAAGTTGTTGTAAGAGGTTGTAGAAGATTTTGTGTTGAAGTGTAAGGAAAAAGGATCTAGCGAGCTACATAGATATTCTGTCCTATGTGAAGAAGGGTTTGAGGCTCTGTGTTGTAACCGATGATTGAAGATACTAATAAAGAAGAAGAAGAGTTGGTGGACGTAGCCCCAGGGAGGGGGTGAACCATGTAAATCTGTGTATTATGCTTTGTGCTTTGACTTGATGTGTTTATCTCTTTCTTTGCTAAGTTCTTTGATATATTTATATAGATCTACTTATGCTTTGTGCTTCTTAGATGTGTATGAATGTTAGATCTGACATGTATGAAGATGCTTAGTGTCGATCTACCAGATCTGATCTATTTTACTGTTGCTACGTGCTGAGATGTCTTAGATCTAAATGAATGTTGCGATGCTCTGTGCTATTTGTGAAGTATAATAAGGGTTGAATATTGATGAATGATCGATGCGAAGTGCGATGTTTGTGATATAATCATAGATCTGTGTCCCAGCTAAGGTTCCAGACACCTGAGTCTTGCAACCACCCCTGCCTCTACCTCGGGTGAGAGTTCATCTACTTCACAGGTGTTCTCGAAAGGGCCGGTAGTTAGGGCTTTGCTGGTGCTCTCTTGAGTGTTGAACCCTGGGTCTACCCTTGTGCCAAAAAATGGTTCTGTTGCCGGGACCTGAAACTGTGATTGCTGGGAAATAGAGAAGAAGAAGATTTGTGCAAAGAAATCTATGTGCGTAGATCTATTTCCCTAGTGCATAGTGTTCTACTTGACCTGTGAAGCTTTGTGCCAAGACATAAAGGTCAGATCTGAAGAAAAGAGGTTAGATCTGCAAGAAAAGAGGTTGATATTGAATAAAAGAAGCAAGATATGAATGATTTGTACTCTAAGAAAGGTAAAAGTGGATTTTTCTGATTAAAAGAGGTAAGATATGTAATCTTTGTTCTCTGATAAAGGTAAGAAAGTTCTAGATCTGTAATCTTTGTGCTATGTAGAAGTAAAATAAGTGAAATTTTTTGTTTCTAGAGTATGGATCTAGGTATGTTTGATAGATTTTGTCCTAGCTTGAAAACTAGGGCATTAATAGATGAAATAAAGTTTGATATGAATAGATCTGATAAGAATAGTGATAGATATGTTATACCTATGCATAGAAAGAATGTTTGGGCTAACAAATGGAAGCAAGATCCTAGAAAGAATTTTTTTCAGGCTAGCTACCATGATCATGGTGTGAAGTATAGAAGAGGTTGGGGATTAGTTACAAGAAAGAGAGGATTAACCCTTTATTATAGTTGCAAAAAACTGGGACATCTAGCGAGGCAATGCCCTGGTGGAGGACCTAGTTGTCTTTGTTGCAAATCTCTAGATCATGAAGTATTGGATTTCCCCAGAATAATTGCTAGGCTTGAAGGAATGAATCTGAACCCTAAGGCAGATCTAGAGACAGCAGAACCTCAGAAAGAATCAAAGAAAGTATTAATTCAGATGAAAGAAACCCTGAATGAACATCGACATGTCATATTATCAGAGGTGTTTAAAGAAAAAGAATGCATCGAAGTAAGGATAGGGGACTTCGACATTGATTGTGTTCTATATGAAGAAACATAGATGAATATCATGACAGATAGAACGTGGGAAGCTATAGGGAATCCTTCCATGATCCCTTCACTAGGAGGAATAGGACTCTTCAGAGGAAAATTGGTAAACCTATGTGGAAGGGTCACTCAAATATCTATGAATGCTAATGGAACTTCGACTAAAGAAGATTTTGAGATTATTAAATTTATTAAGGACAACGCCCCATTTACTATGTTACTTGGAAAACCTTGGATTGACAGAGATCAAGTTAGACGAAAGGAAGAAGTAGAATGTTTGGAACAGAAGAAACAAAAATTAAAAGATTTTATGACCAAGAAGATTGCACAGTTGATTGAAGAACAGAAGAACAAATCAAATCTCCTTGACACTAGAGACCCCAATGTCGAAGCTGAAAGAATGTCAGAAGTCTCATAGAATATTGAAGCACCTATCCCACAGAAAGAAGAATTATTACCCTAGAGAGAATCTCAACAGTGCGTAGTGACTATGCTAAAAGACGATAAGAATCAGAACAAAAAAAGACAGACCGAGTTGAAGATTACTGGGAAGAAGGCTAGAAAGTTAAGTAAGAAGAGGTTGAAGATTGAAAAGTTACAGGAGATTCCAGATGGAACATCGCATAAAGAAAACTTGCAGAATAGGAGCTTCTCCAGGATATCAGAACAACGACCTATGGTACTTCACCATGGAGAAGCAATATAGTCATTTGACCGATATACCCATTCGAATTCCACCCGAACAGACATAAAATAATTAAAGGATCGCCACCAGACCATTGGACCTCACCATAACGTATAGATCAACGTTAATGGAAGCTTCATACCCATTGCATGAATACCATTGCCAAATTTCTTATTTAGCTCGTCACACCATGCCCAAAGAACACTTTTTCCAACTGAGAATTCGAAGCCCGTAGAACTAGTGATTGTATACAGTGGTCATTGTGATATGATTTTTCATCCTAGTGAAATATTTGAGATCATCGTGACCTCGATTATTTTTCCCAAGCGCATATGTCCGACGAGCTCACCATAGTTGAAGAATCTATCACAAAGGTCCTCCTTGATTTAATTACTGAGAGAGTCATGTCGAAAAGAGGTATGTCCATCGGAGTCCAAGCATCGTCGAAAAGAGGATTAATGGCTTCTCCATCCACTTCTTGAGCCACACTGTCCCGACAGGTCAATGAGAAGCGAACAAAGCATAAGGATGATCTTGCGAATGCTAAACTGATTCCAAGCATTTTGCCCGCTTACCTACCCCCTCTGCATGGTGAAATCAACCGTGAAAGTCTACCCCAAGAATTTGAGTATGCTATGGTGACTATGTACCTACCGAAAGGGCTGTGCACATATCAAATGGAGAGGGATCTCGGTTCACTTAGATCCCTCTCCATTCATTGGGATGATTCTCGAATGCTCTGCTTCCTCTAAGAGTTGATCGGTTGAAACCACATAGGAGAATTCCTTCCTTTATGAGATGGAGGATTTCTTATTCTAACATCTGTGACTAAGATGACTGACCCACTTCTAACTTCTAAGGGTTTGGTTATAAGGGTTCGTCATCTGCTAAGTTCGATGAATCCATGGTCTATGTTCTAAAACTTAACTCTTTGTAAAATGTTTTTTCTATTGATACTGAGAGGGGGGTGAATTATTATCAAGTACAATTTAAAAACCTTTTCAACTTATACTTAAACCATTCAATTATATCCAATGAGAAATGAACAATAGTATAAGAGTTACACCAATGCACCATGTAGAATATGTGAGAAATACTCAATAGTTATTGTTCAAGGGAAGTAATGACTTCCAAAGGTAGCTACAACTTCCAAATATAAAGGGAGGGATAAAAATACAAGAGGAAGATACAATCCTCCAATATCAAGAGAGGTTTGACCTCTCTATCCTTTCCCCTTCCTTCCACCCAATAATATATGAGAGATAATAAAACTTTACATTAAATCATCACCATCAACCAACCATCACATGGAGCCTGATAATGCTTCCTGAGACTTCTTCAAATTATGTAATTCTTCAATTATTGGAATAATATGATCCTATGGATAATATTACTCGATGTATTCTCTAAAAATCCTCCAAGTTTCACTCCTTGAATCCTCCCCAAAAAGAAGTTATAGAAAGAATGGTAGACTTTATTCAATTATTGTTTATTCAGGAGAGTGAACTTGTATAGAATTCCTCGTGCTCAATATTTAACATTCAATTTTGAAACTTACACACAATAAACCATAGTCTGTACTATTTCCAATTAAATTTGTCCCACATCATTTTTATTCTCTATGAAGAAGTTACGATTGTTTTACCCGGAACACCTGTTTATTGACTAGCTTCAGGATTGGTCAAAAAACCTATCTGAGTGTATCTCCATAATTGTAGTGAATCAAGAGATGAAACTTTTACCACAGGTACCTTGATATGTCTTCTCAATACCATATCAATTTTTCGATATGAATCATTCTATAAAACAAGTTATAGTGAAAATGGTAAGATGACTTGTAAATAACATACCTTAGAACACATCACCAAAAGACTTCATCCTCCCTTCAAATTTGTCCTTCTTTACTCTTGATTTCCTCTCAAATTCGACTTGTGTATCAAATGAATGTATAATGATATTTATTTATACCATTTATGTCACTTAATTTTAACATTATGGCTGACCTAACACTTTCTTATTTTGTAATTCTTTTCTTTAATTATCTCCAGGGCCTACATGTACTTCCTTCTTCAATTCACTTTGTCATCTTCAAAAATTCATTTCATCTCAACCATGAGGATACACGTGACATGCCACCTACCACTGGAAACAACATGATGTATACTATCCATCCATGGGGTTTTTTTCTACATGTACATTGTCCTGCATTTCCAAATACCTTCATCAATATTGCAGTCCAAAACCAATGACTAGGTTTGACATCAATGAAAACAACCAATCTTCCAACAATCTCCCCCTTTGTCATTGATGGAAACACTCATGCTCCCCCTATCATCATGATCCCAATTTATCTTCCCCTTTGACATCAATGGAAAAGGGTAGGGCTTCTTCCCTTGAGTTCAATGTCATAAGGTGACCTTATTCTTTGGGGCTGCTCCCCCTGAACATGTGGCACTCAATAATACTTTATCCTTATTTTTGGTCTTTTGGACTTTTTATTCCTTGGAATTCTTTTGTGTGGCTTCTGTATTCTCTCTCTTATTCATGTCTAGGATGTATATGTTGTTCGTTCTTATTGTTACAGTTGTAACCAATCTTCCTAAGTTATTTTCACTTATTTTACATCTTCGAGAGTCAAAAGTAAGAGTGTATCCTTGATCACACATTTTACTAACACTGAGTAGATTATGCTTCAAGTCTTCAACCAATAGGACATTCTTTTCTTTTACATTTTTTCTTCCAAGATCTACTACACCTTATCCAAATATTTTAGCATATGAGTCATCTCCAAATGAAACATTGCTACCCTTTCTCTTCAAGCTGATGAATTTGTCTTGATCCTTGGTCATGTGTGAAGAACATCCATTGTCTATGTACCATTCATCTTCTTCTTTACATTCTTCGGTGGTTAATTCTATTCAACAATCTTCATTGTTTGGAATCTCTTTCCTTCTCCATACTGTGGTTGGCATAGGGACATCTTCATTCATATATCTCCAATATCGTGCTTTGTGACCAAGATAATGACATTTGTAGCATACAATATTTTTGTCCATCAATGGGGAAAATGAATCATAACTTATGTTGAAAAATCCACGATTATTTCCATATCTTCTATTTACACCATTCATGTTTCTTGCGTATTTGTTCCTTTCATGGATTATGCAATTAATTTCCTTTTGTCCAAAATTTTTGCAAGTATAACAATGATCGAGAAATAAATTTTGATACCTTGCAGTAAGTGGATTTCTTTGTGATGTAGACCATTTGGGTTTATGATGTACTCTTATGTAGTTTCCTTCATACTAATTGAAGCTTATTTGATTCCTGAAGGTAGGAGGTCTTCTTGGATATTCATCTATTTTGTAATCATTCCTTCTTTCTGGCATCCTGGTCCACTTCTCATCAAATGTATGTGTAGCTCTTTCTTCAACCTTATTGTTGGTATTTGCATCTTCTTTCTATGAAGTTTCACCCATGCATCCAATATGTGTTAAGTATTTTGGCACTTGAGAGTTTATTAATCTCTTCCTCAATGAGACAACTTCTTGTTCAAGTTTCTCACAATCTTCTTCTTTCTTCATCATTTGGACATTCCTTACTTATCCTATTCTTATTTCTTCTTCGAGTAGAGTTTTCAAGGAAATGTTTTCTTCTCTTAGTTTCTCAAAGTCTTCTAATTTTTTCTTCAAGCTTACAACTGTCTTTTCACAACTACCCGATTCACTTCTTAGTTTTCTATGCGTGTCTTTGAGCTTGCTATTTTCAATCTCAACATGCTTCAATTTTTTAAGATTCTCATCTTCTTGTTGAATAATTTATTCTTCATGATTTTCTTCCTCTTCATTGGATTTTTATTCTTCAATGTCATCTCTTTCAATCCTTGGATGAGGAAATTCAAATTCAACATGTCCTTCTCCTTCACAATTAAAGCAAAAGAACTAACCTCTATTTGCTTCTTTGAAATATGAGATGTTGTAATTTTCTTCAACTTCTTCTTCTTCTTCTACTTCTTACCTTGCATACAGGTCTTGTATGCTTTCCCAAATCTCTTTTTATGATGCACATTATCCCACCTTGGATTTCACTGAATCTGTCAATCCATCCAGGATGGTATCTATTGCCAATTTGTTGTTCCTTTTTGCTTCCTTCTGAGCTACAGTCATTGGTTTCTTAAAAGCATTGTATCCTGAAGCAACTGAGAACCAAACATCTGCCCCAAGATATTTCAAGTAAGTTTCCATTCTATTACTCCAGTATTCAAAATTGCTTCCATCAAATGGTGGAACCCCATTTGGAATTTTGTCTTCCATTTATTCTTAGGATCTTCCTTCCAGTGGTTAAACTGTACTGAAGGTAACCCGCTCTAATACCAATTGTTGATACTAAGAGGGGGGTGAATCAGTATCAAGTAAAATTTAAAAACCTTTTCAACTTATACTTAAACCATCAATTATATCCAATGAGAAATGAACAATAGTATAAGAGTTACACCAATACACCATGCACAATATATGAGAATTAATCAATAGTTATTGTTCAAGGGAAGTAATGACTTCCAAAGGTAGCTACAACTTCCAAATATAAAGGGAAGGATAAAACTCCAAGAGGAAGATACAATCCTCCAATATCAAGAGAGGGTTGACCTATCCATCCTTTCCCCTTTCTTCCACCCAATAATATATGAGATATAATAAAAATTTACATTAAATCATCACCATCAACCAACCATCACATAGAGCCTGATAATGCTTCTTGAGACTTCTTCGGATTATTTAATTATTCAATTCTTGGAATACTCTGATCCTATAGATAATATTAGTCAATGTATTCTATGAAACTCCTCCAAGTTTCACTCCTTGAATCCTCCCCAAAAAGAAGTTATAGAAATAATGGTAGACTTTACTCAATTCTGGTTTATTCAGGAGAGTTAACTTGTACAAAATACCCCGTGATCAATATTTAACATTGGATTTTGAAAATAATACACAAGAAACTATAGTCCGTACCCTTTCAAACAAAAATTTTCCCACATCATTTGTATTCTCTATGAAGAAGTTACGACTATTTTACCCAGAACACCTGTTTATTGACTAACTTCAGGACTTGTCAAAAACTCTAACTTCCACGGAGTGTATGTCCATAATTATAGTGAATCAAGAGCTGAAACTTTTACCATAGGTAAATTGATATGTATTATCAATACCATAAAAATTTCACCATTTGAATCGTTCTATAAAAAAATTATAGTGAAAATGATAACATGACATGTAAATAACATACCTTAGAACACATCACCAAAAGACTTCATCCTCCCTTGAAATATGGCCTTCTTTAATTTTGATTTTCTCTCAAATTTGACTTGTGTATCAAATGAATGTATAGTGATATTTATTTATACCATTTATGTCACTTCCTTTTAGCATTAGGTCCGACCTGGCACTTTCTTATTTTGTAATTCTTTTCTTTAATTATCTTCAGGGCCTACATGTACTTCCTTCTTCAATTCACTTTGTCATCTTCAAAAATTCATTTCTCCTCAACCATGAGAATCCACATGACA
>ML786552.1:0-13664 GCA_009831015.1 Picea engelmannii | reverse complement strand
ACATCAATGACAACAACCAATCTTCCAACATTTTCTCCTTTCTTGAGATCTATTATATAGGGTTTTGGATTTGTGATACTCAAGGAGATTTGAACGATAAAGGAATATTTTGTATGTCACTCAATCTCCCAGGATATAGAAGCACATGATTGGTGATGGTAATTGTCCTGTATGATCAAATCGACTATCGTTGATATGAGTGCAACTTCTTTGTTGTACACTTACAAATCCTTGTTGTCTTGCAAATATATATTGTTTGTCCCAACAGAATGATTCAGGAGTTTGTGTGATTCAGTCTTGATTTTTGAAGAGTTAGAGGACTCATGCGAGTGTACGTTTATGTCAGTGCTGAGCTGGCACTCATGTGAGCCCCATTTGGAATTAATTGTGGTGGTTTCCAATTGATTCTTCATATGTGTCAAGATGATCCATAGGTCATTATGGAATGATATTATGCATTCCTCATTAATGTTTATGTTATTCTCGTCTGTCCTTTACTGTCGCTACTTAAATGAAATGTCTTTTATGGAGTCAATTTTTTAGTGATCGACGTTTTCTTTTGTTCAGTCCACTAAGTCTCCTCTCTTGATAAGCGATTGATATATGGTTCGACCAACTTGAAATTTTACATCTTCGTGTTTGATCTTGTTGGATCTACTTAGTCGATGTTCTTGATGGATAGCTTGCTCCATTTTGTTGTTATTTATCCTACTTGTATGATAACCATGCTCACTTGAACTATGATTGCTTGAACGATGCTCGCTTGAACCTTGTTCTCTTGATTGGGATCCATCTTGATCAATTGATTTCCTTTTCAAGATTATTTGTCTTAATTCAAGAGATGGGGTGGTGTGTCGATCATGTCTTCTTATTCTTTGTCTATGGCTTGACCATGGGCTTCTTTCTCTCTGCATTCTACCTTTTGTTTCTTTACTTTGAGGCTTTGAGATCCTTTTAATACTTAACTTTTCTTATGTCAGTTTTTTGTACCTGTATCTCTATACCCAAATTTTGTAACTGACTTTGGTTTATTATAATACAAGTAAGATTTATTTTCTTAATTATGTGATTATTCTATGTTTTTCCGACTTCGACCAAACTGTTCTATCTTTGGTCGGTTCCTGTTGGCACCTTTTCCTACTAATGTTTTTCCAATAGGGCTTGTTTCCTTCTATGTATAGTATTTTTTTAAGTGGGCTCCATTAATTACTTTCTTGAATGGATTCCCTAACAAGGTTCGAAGTTGGACTTCTCATGCCAATTGAATGTCTTCAATAAAATAAGGCCCAAGCCATGTTGTTTCTAGATTTCTTGGTTTTCCATTTACTTGGTTGTCATATAACAAGACCAAGTCTCCATTTTTTATGTCCTTCTTCTTTAAGTGGCAGTCATGACATGATTTATGTTGTTGTTTTTACACTTCCTGATGATGCATTGCAATTACTCTTTCTTCTTCTAGTTTATTTAATTAATACAGTCAGTCATTTATGCTTCTGTCCTGGTTGAATTTAGTGACAACTGCTATCTTATCAGAGTTGGACCAATAATGTAAAGGAATAACAACTTCTTTCCCATAGAATAAATTGAAGGGATTTTGTCGAGTCAATCATTTATAAGCATATCTATATGCCCATAATACTATAGGAATTTTATCATCCTAGTGTTTTTTGTCAACAGTGAAAATTTTTGTGAGTCCTTTATACAGTGTTTTATTGAATGCTTCAAAAAACCCATTTTCTTAGGGGTGATATGTTGTCAGTCGTCTATGGTCAATCATAAACTTCTTTAGCAGGACTTGGATTGTTTCATTTACGAAATGTGTTCCCTAATCGTTGATTAGTGTAAGTAGACATCCAAACCTTGTGATGATGTTCTCGTAAATGAAATTCGCCACTACTTCTTTGGTACATGAATTGACTGGTTCATATTCTACCCATTTGGTTACATATTCTACTACAGTGATAATATATTTGACACTGGTTCTTTCTTCTCTTTGAGGTAAATTTCCAACAAAGTCGACTGCCCAGATTTCAAATGCTCGATTAGAATTCACTGAGATTAGTGCTATCTCATTCTTCCACAGAGATTGGCCAAGACTTTGACAACTATCACACTTTATAACCTTCTCCTGAGAGTCTTTTTGTAAGATTATCCACCACAGACCTTCTTGAAGTATTTTTCGAGCTATCATGTTGACCTAGAAGTGGCCCCCAGTTGGTCCCGCATGAGCTTCGTTGATAATTATTTCTCTTTCATGTTTGATAGTGCATCTCCTTAGGATATCGTATGGTTCCATTTTGTATAGATATCCATTTATAATGGTGAATGGTGCTACTTTTAGGGATAGAACCTTATTTTTAGTTGTGGGGAGATCATATGGAACCTTTCCTTCTTCCAAAAAGTTTGATAACTCCTCCAGATATTTTGGTGCATCTTTGATTCAAAACAGATGTACGTCTGGAAGGTCATCATCTATACCTATCGGATCCTCCCCTGTTTCAAGTTGGGTTAAATGGTCGGTTTGGAAATTCATTTTCCTAGGTCGGACGATTATGTCAAATTCAAATTCCTAGAATAATAGAATCCATCGATAGATCTTTCCTTGGTGAACCGATTTATTAACTAAGTATTTTAATTTTTGATGATTTGTAAAGAATCTTAAAGGATTGGAAAGGAAGTAACGTCAAAAATTTTGTAGTGAAAATATCATTGACAAGGATTCCCTTTCCATGGTCAAATAGATTATTTATGCTTTGTTCAATTTCTGACTGGCATACGCATTTGGGTGATCAACTGCGTCGTCATATGGATGTGCTAGAACTGAATTGATAACAATGTTTGAAGCATCAACATGGATGTGAAACCTTCTCGACTAGTCAAGAAATTTTAATATAAGGGCTTCAACTAGTTTTTTCTTTAAGAATTCGAATGATTCATGGCAGTATCTACTCCATATGAACTCGACTTCATTTTTGAGAAAATCATCCATTGGGAATGTGATATTCAAATAAAGGCGTATAAATTGTTTATAATATGCTGTGTGTCCCAAGAATATTTTAATTTGTTTGTAATTTATGGGTAGCTTCAAGTCAAGGATGAATTTGATCTTTTCCATGTCAACTTTTACTCTGTCTTTGCATACCACATGCCCTAACATAATGCCAATTGGTGTGGAAAAATGCACTTCTTAATGTTAATGGATAGCGATATTTGTATACATCGCTCGAGCATTAGTCGAAGCCATTGTATATGGTTTTTAAATAAGTTGTATATTGTCCAATCATCGAAGTAAACAACCATTTATATATATATATATATATACATATATATATATATATATATATATATATATATATATATATATATATATATTCTTGGAATGCTTTGACCACTATTCTTGAGAAAAATGTTGGGGCATTATTCAATCCAAATGGCATAACTCTATAGGAAAAAGAGCCAAATTCTAAGATGAATGTTGTATTTGGTTGATACTCTTTGGCTATTTGTACCTAATTATATCTAGAGAACTCATATGCAAATGAATAACATTCGTGGCCCGCGACTTCATTAATTATTTCATTGGAGAAGGGGGTGGGGAACGAGCCTATCACAGTTAATTTATTGATCCCTCTGAAATCGATACAATTTCATACTTTCTTGGGGTCATTCTTTTTCGGTTATACTACCATAGGGATTTCCCATTCTTCTTTGTCTATTGGGTAGATGATGCCTACTTCTAGCATTCCCTAAATTTCATTTTGGACAATGGTCTTATATTTTTGGGCTAACTTGTATGAATGTTTTTATTCAGTTTTTCCCCTGAGATAAGTTCAATCTTAATTTATCCTATTTCTGCTACAAGTCCTTTTAAATATTTGTAGTCCCGGGAAAAGACATATTGACATTATTTTAGCAGATCTACTATGTCGGTTGTTTGTTTTTCTGACCAATAGTCACCTACTCGTACCATTTTCGGTCTATCATCCTTTGATATGTTGAATTCTTTAGTATTGATTTTATCGTTGATCCATTTTGGTGGTTTTTCTTGATCGAGGTACCATTCCCCTTCTTCAATTCCGGAAAATCTTTCTAGAAAGTGGGGTTGTTTGTGATCTTATTTTTCTTCCTTAGATGTGTTTAGTATTGATTTTGTATTGTTTTGTAGCATCGAGTGATCCTTTTTCCATCTAAAGCTCTGGCCTAGACAACTTGTATTCTCCATTTCAATCCTTTGAGCTATCATAATTCCCTTATTTTCTGTTGAAACGAGGTTGCAAGTCGATGTCGATCTGAGGTTGACAATCATCTTCCCTTTTCTCTTTGTGTCGTTGGAGTCAGTTTTTCGAGAATTTTTTTAATATGATGTGTTGCTTCTCTTAGATGTTCCTCATGAATTTGAATTCTTCAATAAAGTTTTCTTTGATGTTGGATTAATTTATCATATGGCTACAAGCTTCTTTGATCTTGTACCATTTACTTGGTATTTCGTCTAACGTGATTGGAAACATATGGGGGCATACCCTTTCATCTCTGCATCCGATTCTACGCCATTCTTTCTCATAATTGTGAATATGTTCAAATGGATCATATCCAATTTTAAAAGTGGGAATGTCAACAAATTTGGCTATTTTATTTTCCTTGAAGTGTTCTATGAAGTATGTTGATACAATTTTCCACATTTGAAGTCTGGGGGATTGTGCTTCCCACCATCTTCTAGCCTAGCCTGTGAAGGTTTCTACTAGGCTTTGAGTCCTTCCCTTTTCACCAATAGATTTGGAAACTTCTTCGACATGTGTTGAAGGTGTGTTCTATTCATTCTAACATAAAGGATTGCTTGTTCTGTTGTCAGTCAGAATGAGGGTGGGGTTCTGTTGATGTTTCTTTTCATACACTATAGGTATTTCTTGGATCAAAAAGCATGTCCTTGGATGTTTTCTAGGAATAGATTCAATGGACCAACAATCTTTTGCATCTTCTTCATAGTTCTCTAATTTCCAGTTATACAAGGATGAGTCTGAATTATGCCTGACTGGCATAGGATATTCTCTCAAAATTTATCCTTGTGCATTTGGTTCAACATAATATTTTTGCTCATTGACTATTTGATAAAGGGACAAACATATTGATATTCTTTTAGTAGATATGTTATGTTGGCTCTCAATTTTTCTGAACAATAGTCACCTACTCATACCATTTTTGGTCGATCATCCTTTGATATGTTGAATTTTTTGGTCTTTATTTCAGTGTTCATCCAGGTTTTTCTTCAGCGAGGTGTCGCTCACCTTCTTTGATTCTCATAAATCTTTCTGGAAATTCGGGTTGTTCGTGATCTTTCTTTTCATCCTAAGATATGTTTAGTACTGACTTTAAATTGTTTTGCACAATTGGGTGATCCTTTTTCCATCTGAAGATTTGGCCTAGACAAATTATATTCTACATTTCTATTCTTCAAGCTATCGTAATTCCCTTATTTTCTGTCAAAACAAGGTTGCAAGTCGATGTTGATCCGAGGTCGACCGTCATCTTTCCTTTTTATCTTTATGTAGATGGAGTTTTTTTTTAAGGAAACTCTTAATCTGATGTGTTTCTTCTCTTAGATGTTCCTCTTCTGGGGTGAATTTGAAGTCTTCAATAAATTTTTCTTTGATGTTGGACCAATTCATTGTATGGACACAAGCTTCTTTGATATTGTACCATTTACTTGGTATTTCATCTAACATTATTGGAAACATAAGGGGACATACCCTTTCATCTCTGTATCTGATTCTGCACCATTCCTTCTCACAATTGTGAATATGTTCAACTAGATCATATCTGATTTTAAAAGTGGGAATGTAAACAACTTTGGCTAGTTTGTTTTCACTGAAGTGTTCTATGAATTATGTTGATACAGTTGTACACATTTGAAGTCTAGGGGAATGTGTTTCCCAACATCTTGCATCCTAGCCTATGAAGGCCTCCACTAGGATTTGAATCCTTCCTTGTTCGCCAATATATTTGGAAACTTCTTTGACATGTGTCGAAGGTGCATTTTTTTCATTATAAAGTAAAGGATTACTTGTTCTTTTGTTAGTCGAAATGAGGGTGTGATTCTATCGATGTTTAGTTTCATACACTATAGGTATTTCTTGGATCTTAAATTTCCTTTGATGTTTTTTGGAAATAGCTTCAATGGACCAACAATATTTTGCATGTGCTTTGTAGTTCTCTAATTGTAAGCTATACAAGGATGAGTAAGAGTTATGCCCAACTGACATAGGAGATTCTCTCAAAATTTATCCTTGTGCGTTCGGTTCAACATAATATTTTTTCTCATTGACTATTTGATAAACGAACCGAGCTTCTTGATCCTCATCCCATGATTCAGTCCAAGGTTTTCCTTCTTTTGGGTCTAAAGGGATGATTATTTTTCTTCCTCTTCCTTTTAATTTGATTCTATCTCTTTCAAGGGAGATAGCCGCTTTGATTTTTCGACCCTATGACCAACCGACAAGTGATATGTAAGTTGGCATCCCCTCGACTAGGTTGGTTACCTCAAAGTTGATTTGAGTCGGTATACCCATAATTTGGTACTGATTTTACATTATTTTGCAGCATTAGGTGATCATTTTTCCATTTGAAGCTCTGGCTTAGAAAAATTATATTCTCCATTTCTATTATTCAAGCTATCATAATTCCCTTATTTTCTGTCGAAATGAGGTTGCAATTCGATGTCTATCCAAGGTTGACCATCATCTTCCCTTTTTCTCTTTATGTAGTTGGAGTTAATTTTTCAAGGAAATGTTTAATCTGATGTGTTGCTTCTCTTAGATGTTCCTCTTCTGAGATGAATTTGAAGTCTTCAATAAATTTTTATTTGATTTCAGACTAATTTAGCGTATGGCCACAAGAATCTTTGATCTTTTACCATTTACTCATTATTTCATCTAACATGCTTGGAAACATATGGGGTCATACCCTTTCATCTCTACATCTAATTTTGCGCCATTCCTTCTCACAATTGTGAATATGTTCAAATGGATCATATCTGATTTTAAAAGTGGGAATGTCAACGAATTTGGATAGTTGATACAATTTTACACATTTGGAGTCTGGGGGAATGTGTTTCCTACCATATTCTAGCCTGACCTATGAAGGTTTCTACTAGGATTTGAGTCCTTCCTTGTTCTCCAATAGATTTGAAAACTTCTTCGACATGTGTCGAAGGTCCATTTTGTTCATTATAACGTAAATGATTTCTTTTTCTGTTGTCATTCGGGGTGATGGTCGGATTCTGTCGATTTTTTTTTCATACACTATAGGTATTGCTTGGATCAAAAAGCATGTCCTTGGATTTTTTCTAGGAACAGATTCAATGGACCAAAAATATTTTTCATGTGCTTCGTAGTTCTCTAATTTCCAATTATACAAGGATGAGTCTGAATTATGCCCGAACGACATAGGAGATTCTCTCAAAATTTATCCTTGTGCATTTGGTTCAACATAATATTTTTCTCATTGACTATTTGATAAAGCCACTGGGATTCTTGATCCTCATCCCATGATTTGGTCTAATTTTTCCTCCTTTTGGGTCTAAAGTGATGATTATTTTTCTTCCTCTTCCTTTTAATTTGATTCTATCTCTTTCAAGGGAGATAGTTTCTTTCATTTTTCAACCCTATGGCTGATCGACAAGTGTTGCATAAGCTGACATCCCATCGAATAGGTTGATTACCTTGAAGTCGACTTGAGTCAGTATACCCATAATTTTAGTTTCAACATTTCTATGTATATCGATGGTCTCTATCAGTCTTTTATCTACCAGCTTGAGGTAATTCAAATTTGGTGCTAATGTGGGTCGACCCATTCTTATCCATGTTTATCAAGGTAAGATATTGACATGAGATCCAAAATTGACAACTACTTGTTTTATTAGTATATCATTGATTTCCAAATCGACTCGTGTGTCATAATATTTATGTTGATAAGAGAGCTTTTTGACATCCTTGGAAGGTCTTTGTCCTTCATTATATCCTCTTAATATGTTGAGAAATTCTAGCAATCGACGGACTAACTATTTTTCCTTTAACAACTGTAGGAATTCTTGTATCGTATCTTCATTTTGTCTTCCTTTGTTTCACTGGTCTTGGTTATAATTATTGAAGAATCTAATGGATTCCCTCATAATTTTTTCTTCTTTGTCTGAATTTGGGAAGAGGCTATCCTTCCCTCTAAGTTGGTCTTGTGAAAGGGTATTGATAATATCTCTCCTAGCACCAGATCTTGTGATGATATTTAAGTTTTTTTAATTGAGTACTTCTTCTTTTGATATTGCATGTAGAAGATTGACATTTTTTCTAGTCATAATCTTTTCGAGTACTATTGGAAAATATCCAAGTGAATGGTCATCGATGTCATATATATTACAAAATTTCAAGTCGATCCGATCTTTTATCAGTTAGTCTGGGATAATATGGTCATCCTTCCAGTAATTGTAAGAGTAGGGTCAATCTTGACCCCAACCATGGCCTCTGAATCGACCTCATCCACATCCTTGACCATAGTAATCATTTCTTCGACCGTAATTATTAGTTTGGTCAGTAGCTTCTGTAGGATATACTACTTGTACATTGTCTTGATTTCATGCATTTAAATACCATTTCGATGTTCTGTGACTATTATTTTCATAGATATGACACCACTTAGTGTTCTTTAAATTGTATGGGAATTCCTACACCACATGGTTAGTTAATGCTTCACATATATTACAATATGATTGAGTTTGTACTCTATGATCATTTTTTGTTACTGGTGGATGATCGGTTAGGCTACAAGTATCCTTTGTATGTCCTTGTTCACAACACGTAGTACACCATAATTCATTTCTTCTTATGGATATATTTTTTATGGTTTGTTGTAAATGCTCTATTTTTTCTTCCAATCTTTTCATCGATGGGGAGGTCAATGGGCCATCATTGTCTGAATCAACATGTTTCTCTTTCTGTAATGCATCTTCCCATGTATTTATTTTGTATAAGTGTAATGGTGAATAGATTCATTGTAGAAGACCATCGATGTGCCATTGTACTAACAAACTCTGATCGATAGTGGTCAGTATTTGGTTCAAAATATCTTTGAATATTTTATCATATTATCAGACCAACTCACCTGGTCTTTGTTTTATTTCTTTCAATATTTTAGCAACCAAGTGTGTGACATATTGAACTTCGAATAATGTTAGCAAAATATTTTTTATTTTTTATTTTGAGTGATTCCAATTTTCTGTGAAATTCATAAACCATGTTAAAGCATGATGTTAAAGGGAAACACCAAATTGTTCCATCTCCTTATCTTCATCTATGATGTCTGCAAAATCCCATAATTTATCACATACAAACCAATTTATTTTTGGGTCCTCATCTCCCTCATAGGTGGGGATGTGGTTAAATCCCAAATTTATTTTCTTAGGAGTAATCACTTTTTGTGGTGTTTGGGTTACCACACTTTTCGACTAAGTTGTCGAGTCTTCAGTCGGTTTTTCTTGCATTGCCTCTTTTTTTAGTCAGTCTTCTATGAGATGGTATTCAAGAAATAAATTCTTCTTGTTGACTACGGAAAGTATTTCTTCAGTCTGAGAACTTTAGTCTTTGTAATTGACTAAATGAATCTCCAATGGTTGTGTTGGCTCATAACTATGATCTATTAAATTAATTTCTTCTCTCGATACTAGATTTGGCAGGGGGGGGCGAGTTGGGGAGATCCTTGATTTGGATGAGCATGTTGTCAGTTTCATTTCTTCCTGGATCAATGATGAGTGTGTATCATAGGTTTCCATGCTCATCATTTCTATACCATAATCTTTTTGATTGGTCATCAATCTAAAATCTTTGTTGGATGAACTCTTTTATTCACGAGATTTTTTTCATAATAAGGGAAGAGTGCATTATTGGTCTTGATTCTTCATAATCCATGTTCCATGATTTCAGTTTGGTCTTCCAGTTGATAATAATTCATTCTAGCTTCTATCAATTGTGCATCACTTCTTCTGTCGGGGGTTTCCGCGACTGTTATTATTTCCAACTCTGGTCAATTTATTTCAAACTCAGACTGCTCATGCACTCTATTAGGATGACCCTCCCTAATAATTTTTCATTTGAATTCTGACTAATCCACAACTTACAAATCTTTTCTCTTTTCTTTTTTCTTTTATCTCATTCCAATCTCTATATGTCAATAACCTGCTTATGTTCTTTTTTTCTTCTCACTGACATTTATACTTCAGTAATCACAACTCCTAGTATGTTTTTCTTGCAACATCTCACAACTTTGACCGACCCCCCATTTCCAACCCGACTTAGTCAAAGTTGGTGGTGTTGGAAATGTTCATTTTCTCAAAAAGTAGTCCCAGGATTGTCTTGTGTCCTTACACTTTATGTTGATAAATCCTTCCCACTCTTTGTCTCTTTCTTCAAAGTTTCTATTTGGTAGTGATGTACCTAGTCGAGGTCGGTATTCGACAATGTCACTGACTCCCTTGTCTAGGAGGAATTTGTGAAGAAGTTTTGGAACAATACACAAGAATCCTTCATGCAAGCTAGTGTAAAAATTTTCTTTTATTTTATCAAGAAATGTTTGATCTTCAATGGATTTCTCTAAGATATAATCTTGGTCAATTCTCTCAAACCAGTCATGCAAATTCATTCATCCACCATTTGTGAGATTGAGGCCTAATTTCTCATCAGTTGTTAAATTATGCATTACCCGGTTTGTTGATGTACTTGAATAATGATTCTGGGATGGATTCCATAAATATTTCATGAGTCTCTGAGAAGAATCATGATCATTCTTATGCTAATGAAAGGTTGTTTATTCGTGCATAATTCTTAATGAAATTCTCAATGTTGCGCTCCTACCATTCACATATGTCTTGTAGAGTTAGCATTTATGTAAGCTTATGCATGCCCATGTGCCATAACTACCAGAAAAAGAACCAATGTTATAGTCTAGTTGGTTAGGATACTCGGCTCTCACCCGAGAGACCCGCGTTCAAGTCCTGACAATGAGACCAATGTTGTAA
Organism: Picea engelmannii; assembly: GCA_009831015.1. Classification (NCBI taxonomy): domain Eukaryota; kingdom Viridiplantae; phylum Streptophyta; class Pinopsida; order Pinales; family Pinaceae; genus Picea; species Picea engelmannii. The sequence goes on along the minus strand of ML786552.1, from coordinate 2,608 downwards.
TCTAGGAGAAAGTAACAGAGAGTTACTAGTAGTTCCTTACATAGGAAACCATAGAATACATGCATGTATACATAGATGAAGACATACACAAGTAGTGGAAGACCAAATAAGAACACTTTATTATATGATATATCAATACAACACAATAGATACCTTGTCTCCCATATAGCTTATCCATTTATACTTATATATCTAGTTACCAGGAAGTTGTAACTACTTAATTGAGTGGGTCGGTCAGTTAATAAATAAATCAACCGAATTTTACTACTGACTTCTATGGTCGATCAAATAGCTCTTAGTCGACCATCGGTTCTAGTCGACAGAGTCTACTAGATCCCACAACATGTCTTCTTGCCTCATTATGATTTGATGATATCTAGAACAAAGATCCAACTTGGTAAAGAAAAAATATACTTTCAATTCATCTAATAATTCACCAATGGCTGGAATAAGAAACTGGTATTTAATGGTTGTTTTGTGAAGCTCCCTATAATTTGGACACATACACCATGAACCTGTATTTTTGTAAACCATCACTACTATTGAAGAGAAAGGACTTTGGCTAGGTTGAACAATTCCATCCTCTAACATGTCTTGAAACATTCACTCATTCTCACTCTTTTGTGCATTTCTTGAGCCATATGCTCAATCTCACTCTTGAGAGCTTGAGGAGTGTTGATTCTAGCCAATGAATGACAATATATTGTTGGAGTTGTCTCTTGAAATTCTAGATCTTGTTATGGTTCTAGTTCTTGATCTTCTTTCTCTTCACAATCTATGTAGGGTAATTTCTTCTAACCACATTTATGCCCCTTGGACTTATTTTCACAACTGAAACATAGTCCCTTTTCTCATATTTCATCCATTTGTTGAGGTTTCAACCTTGTAGTTTGACTGAGGTTAGGTGAGGGAACATTATGCTCTCTATATCTATTAGTGGCCATACTTCTAGTAGCCATATTTTTACTTTCCACTTTCCTTGCCACACTGAGGATATAGGTTCAAAGAGACACACCATGTGTTGAATGCTCTCCTTTAAAGTTCCCATAAAGAAATCTATTTTTTTTTTCTTTTGGAATGTTCTCTACCTTGAGTCTCACTTTTGGGAATTGTTGAAAGTGCTCTATAATTGAACCTCTTTGTCAAAAAATTATTAGTTGAATAAAGAATGTGTTTCTCTTAAAATCCTCATAATGTGATATCAATGCATCCCTAAAAATGGACCAAAAGTCTGTAAAATCCCTTTTTCATTCATAAAGTGATTGGTATGAAACAAACTGATTAGGTTCTAAATATAAGGATGGAAGATTTACCTTTTGTGAAATTGGCACTTGGTGTAGACTAAAGAATTTCTTCATCTAGAATATCCATGTTATTGGATCTTTACCATCAATTTTTCTCATATCAATATTTGGAATTAAGTAGTTCCTTGGTGTTGATTTGAACCTTCAATGATGCAGATCTTGGAGTAATGACTAAGAATGATTTTGGGACTCAATCTTTAATTTCTCCACATTTTTATGATTTCCTTACATTCTGACATCACCTTTAGGGAACCTCTCATCTAGGGTATGTAAGATCATGGCCTCCATGGAATTTAGTAATTGCTCCATGTTTTAATCCATATTTTATCCATGGAATTTTGTAATTGTTCCATCTTTTGATCCATTTCCCCTTTAAGTGATTCTTGAAAATGTGATAAATCAACCCTTTTAAACATAGTTTCACCCATTTCATTAAATTGGTTCTCCAATTTGAATAGTTGGTTATGTATCTCTTCACTTTCTTCATGAGTCATGGTTGAGCTCTTTGGAAGTTTAATTGGTATACAATTTGTTTTAATGTCCCATTCCATATGGGATAAAAATAATATTTGTCTACAATTCTTCTATATTTGTCTTTATCACACTTTTGGAATCACCCAAGACAAATCTTCCAATCAAATTGACGTCAATTGTAAGGCACACACCTTTAAAACCATGATTTGGATATTGAACCTGATATAAATCTAAAATTTATGCATATATGATTTTGAAATTATGGTCCGTGGTAACCTAATATCTCTTTTCAATGCCATAGATTTGACAGATTTCTAATATGCCAAGAAAACGTTATGGTAACTTTCACGAAACTTGCTGTTTTTTTCCCTTTCAAGAGAGAGAACTTGTACAACTTACCACATTTCCACTATTTTTTATCTACTTTTAAAATTTTTACCTGAAATACTATGGTTCATTTTATTTCCAAAGGAACTAGTGGCACTCAATTTGGACTTTTATAGCTTTAGATATGATAGTTTTACTAAGAACACTTGTTTGAGACTATTGTTAGGACTACTAAAAAAAATTAATGTTAATACCCTATATTTCTAAAATTATAGAGAATCAAAACTTGAAATTTATACCACATGTACTTCACGATGTCTCCTTAATCTCCCAAAAATTTCACTATTTGAAATGTTACTATTCAAGGATAAATTCGTGAGTGCGGACACAGACCAATCTCCCCAGATCCACCTGGATCTGGAACAAACTGTGACAGAATACTACTCTTTCCCTAGTTCTAAAGTATTGAATGGACAAGAGAAGAAGGATGATGTACTTACTTT
>ML786551.1:544734-558461 GCA_009831015.1 Picea engelmannii | reverse complement strand
TTTAGCAAATAATATCCTTGGTATTTACAAAATCTGAACAAAATGCTGTTATATTGCTTTTTATAATCACGGGATATTGGCAGCAAGGGCAAGGTAGGGATGCACTAGAAATCTTTGGGCAGATGCAAGGGTCAGGGATATGTCTGGAATCTGGGTCAGGAGATTTCGAAGTGGAATGTTCAATATAGAATGTTCATAAACTTGCAGTTCCCCATGCATGCCTTTTGTTTGTTGTCCAGACTGATTTCATTGTGCAGCCTACTTTGGCTAACATAAAGATGAACTTCATTTGGTTTCTGCCATGTAAAGTTCTTTGAATTGAGTGTTTAGCCAGAGAGGATTGCCTCATAAGGTTGCTGTTGTAAAGTTCTGTATAATGACCAATTTTTTTTAATTTAGGTGTTGCATGATTGAGTCATTTTCCAAGGAGATGTATGTGATGATTGAAAACTGAATTTATCAATATCATCCGAGCATATCATTTTTATGTTAGTTATTCCCGTACACTAACCAAATCAATATCTTTGATTTTCCTAGTAATGAAACTAGTGGTTGTTGGTACTGTCTGTGCATATGGATAATCTATTCAGGAATTAAGCACTCACAAATCCGATACACTAGCCAATTTAATATATTGAGATGAGGGGTTGTGGGTATTGTGTAGATGGGTCATCTATGCAGGAATTTAGTAGTCATATTGCATTTGCGGTGTAGAATGCATAAATTTTGTTAGAGCAAGTTCATTGGAATCAAGAATGAGAAATGATATTTCGAAATTCTAATACAGCACGAGACAACAAAATTTGGATTATAATGGTTTCAGTGATAAATGAGTAGATATGACTTGAAAGCATATAATGACGAAAAAATTCAAGCTGTTGTGAAACACTATTGATGTATAGCAGACCATCAAGTGTTGCACATGACATGATATGATGGGCTAAGTTGCGCCCTTGAATTGTAACATAGCAAGAAATTAGTGGTTTAACTTCAGATGAAAACCCTTTCATCGGGCTTTAGATGACAGCAGGGACAATGAATATTGCTTCAGTTGAGCTGCTGAGCAAAAGAGTCATTGAGCTTATCATTTTCATGTTTACAGAAGTCCCTTTACATACCACCATTCCATTCCATTCTTGATGGTCACGGGCATGCTTAGCATCATTTTTCTGCAACATTTCCATGGGTGGTGGTCCATCATTTTATAACCATGTGATTAGTTGTCATTGACAAGAATACAGTGGCTATTTCTACTTTATCTGATTATATATTGGCTTTTGTATTTGCTGTGTACTTGGTGGAATTGGAAATTCTTGCTCCTGCAGAGGTTAATGTTTATGTTTTCTTCATGTATGTACACAATAATTATGCATGAGTAGCATATGATCCTGCTGCACTAGGTTCAGGTGCAAGGAGTACTAGTAGTGCTATATTGTGTGATCTCTTTTATAAAGAATGTTTTCACAAGTTTAGACTGGCTGACATCGTGCTGACATTTGAGTGTGACTACAGTGAAATGTCCATAAAAAAGGATTATCCATCTCAATGTGTGACATGCGTTCATGCCAAGATCACTCTCACCTCTGAAAGGGTATGCACTTGCAGTTGCACATTACAGAAGCGGACAAGCTTCTTTCTCTAGAAAGGAGAACATAGATACTTGCAGGCTTGCAGCTGTCAGCATCAATTACAATGATACCCGAGTTCATTGCCAGCCACATTATCATCTTTTCTTCGAAGCACCTTTCATCAGCAGTTCCACGCAATTTTGCAAGGCATGATCCTCCATATGATTGAAGTGCACTGGTGGTTATGATGATGGCCCTCACGGTAGTATTGATGGCTATGATGCTCAGTGTGCCTTTTGACCATATTTACCTGTGCACAGATTTTCTAGAGAGTAAACATGGCTAAAATATTCAAAGATTTCAAATTAATCACATTTCTTCTATTTCCACTTGAAAATATATACATGCGAAGTAATAGTTGTCTTCAAAACTTACATTTTAGAACGATTAATCTCTAGGCCTGAAGAAGTTGGTTCTTCTCTTCAATTCGATGCTTATTCTCTAGTGATATTACCATTGTTGTTGGTTTGTAAAAGTAGGCCATATAACAAATTTTCTCTCCACTTTCTTTACTCCTTTTTAAAAAATGCTACTTGTATTGCACAAATAAAATAACTTTCAAGGGGAACTTGCTTCAATGGAACAACCACACACATCTTGCAAGAGTGTGCAAAAAAAGCCTTAATTAGCAGCTTAAGATAATACAAAAACCTCTGTTATGGAAGTCTCCACCTTGTTTACTCGATTCGTCTGTTGGAAAAATTGCTTAGCTTTTTCATAAGAAATGAATTCTATGTTTTTTTTTTTATAGTAATTGATTTTTCTTTCTAAGGAGAATTTTGTGGGAAAACCCAAGCGATGCTTTCCCACATTTGTGGATGGCATTCCTAGTAAACTTGTCAGTATAGACTAGTGTGCCTCAGCCACGGTGATTCAAATTGGGTACCTGTTGACATGGAACTATTCAAATGTGCAACAATATTGACAACCAGTTGAACTAAACCCTTGGACCTGAGTAATTGAATGTTATTGTTGAATGTCAAAGGTTTGATTATTCATTTAGTTAGCATCACATAAGAAATGGTCAAGTTGACAACAACTATCTAAAAAGGGATGTTCAACGTCATTATCTATTACATTTGAGATTGTAAGTTCGTATCATTGACTTAATGTTGGGATGTGCAGGGTTAATTGGTGTAAATGCGTTATGGGTTTTCTATGCAATATGATATTCAGAACGCAATTGCACTATAGTTAAATTAATTGGGTGGTGTAAAGATTGAGCTTCATAGCACAATCGGAATATAGTTAAATTAATTGCATGCTTAAGCTAATTAGGGAGTACATGCCTTTGTATTTTTAGAGAAGCAATAGTAAGAGTTGTTTAATAGGAAAGGTGCTTTGCTGTTAAAAGATGGTTGTATTTGTCGGGCCAAATAAATGTCTGTAATTGGAAAATTGGATGATGAATATGATATCACCACCTTGTAACAAATTAAATAGGGTTTTGTTTGGTGTTCGTGGAAAACAAAGGCCATGCTGCAACTTTTGGAGATGATATTGCCACAAAGTGAGTTTGGAAGTGAAATATTTTTGGTATGTGCAGATTCTACTTCATTTTGTGAGCACACATTGAAAACTTTAAGTCAACTTGAACAAGGCTAATGACTAGGTTCGACATTTTTATTGCCTTGACTTTATTTGTAACAACATCAAGCTAATCGATATTGTTGTCACCCTTGGTGACACTATCTGGTAGTACTAAATTTTTGTCAAATATAAGACCTTTCATATGATTCGCAAGAGAAGAAGTCAAATTTTCAAAAGTCCTTTGGGACTTTGTCTTTTTGGAGACTAATATATTTTGCCGAGGGTTATAACGCTGACGGAGTGGTCGAAATTTCATCAAATGGTCTAAGGAGAACTCGCTTTGGAGCTCACCCCATGCCCAAATGACAATGTGTATCACGCTTTAAAAATGATTCATATTGGAATTCATATGGTGGAATTTTATCCCATTTTGGGAGCAAAAATAGGGTGACCCTTCTAGCGTTTCCAAGCTTTGAAATATAGCTCGATATGGATAGGGGTCACTTCCATATGTATTTCGTTTGTATTTTACTGGGGCATTTCAACTCTCGTGTCTTAAAGTCTTGGGCCTCCTTGAAATATGCAAGGCCTTGGATAGGGGTCACTTCTATATGTATTTTGGGAGGTATTTTTGCCCTTGTCCTAAGTTCTTGTAGAGCTTTGAAATATGGAAGGGTAAGTGGCACATGGTTGGGGAACATACATTTTTTGGAATTTAACTCAATATATTGTGCGAGACATAGGATGTCGAGATGTGTGTGACATGAGATCATTTAGAGAGGCATTTTCAATTGAATGTCCTTTGGCCAACCATGCCACCTATAAATCATAGGCCCATAGTTCCTTTAGAGGGCCCACCAACTTTAAATACTAATGTATCAAAATGAAACATTTGGTGGGATTTTGAATGTTGGGAGGTCAATTCCAAAGATCTTTGGTGAACTCATTATAAATAAAGGGCAGTGATGGGGTTTGTTTGAAGCTATCATTTCATGGGGTTCTAAACAAATTTCCTACACGGGTCAACTCAGTGATTTGCCTCCTCATATCAAGAAACTTGACCTACAAAAAAACACAATTTTAAGAGGAAAGCACAAGAGACAATGTTTTTTTCGAGGCCATATATTTTTCCACATACACTTCAAATTGGGATCCAATTTGTAATCATGAGTAAGTTGGTAGTGTCATGCCCTATTCATTTAGTGAATTCAAATTAATCTATTGCAGCGATAGTAGTGAGGTGCTCTAAAACCCAATATGGGGGAAGATGTTCAGGCATTATGCTATGTTAGATAACACAAGTCAGTTCAATTAAAAAAATACAATTACATTCACTGTGTAAAAAAAAAACTTACACCTTCAAAAATTGGACCCCTCTTGGTGCTTAATAGATCCACGTTTAAGATGGATCTACATTGGTGATAAAATGGTTTGGATAAACAAATATGCTACATTTGTGGCTTTTGGGTCATCATTTATAAAATCCAAACTTGACCCATGTTCATCACCTTTTGTTGTTGCAAAATTGCATGACTTTGTAGCTTTATACCATGTTTATGACCCCTACTTATACAAGGGGCTCATGGTAGGTTCATGGATAAAAGGGACCATATCAAGACTTGGGCTTGTACCTCAAGAAATTTAGTGCTCCCCTCAGTGTATTCTTTCTTTGAGTCCATAGTCTTATATACAAATTGCTATGACCTTGTTAAGAAAGCCATCCTTACTCTTGACAGGTCTAGGGTTATTTGTTATGTCATAACAAATTTCATTTGAAAAAGGTTGTGCTTGCGTGAAGGTGGCAATGCTATTAATGCTAGGATTCTTTAAGTGGTCCGGAGAGGTCATATCCATGTCAATTTATGTATGAGATAATAATGATAAATTTGTTGATACTTGTGTGATGGTCATGATGGATGGGATCTATCCTAAGCCTAAATAAAATCTCATTCAATTCAAGCATTCTTAACTAATTGCTAATTCAATCCATGAACAATGGTCTAGTAAGAGCACATATGTTCAAATACAAATCTTGTTTAGCATACTTGACCTTGTTTTATCAAATTGAGAATTTTGATCGTTTAGGGTTGGAGAAAGTCAATGATGTGGGAAAAACAATCTTGTTATAGCGTGGACTCCCTTAGTGAGAAGGCATGTACAAAATGTGGGATTTATGGAATATATTGATAAATATATGTAAAGTATTTTGTATGATGAGAGGTGAGTGCCCTCCTCAAATCTTTATGGAATGCCTAAAGATCTTACAATTGAATGAGGGACTAAGGGTCAGTGATTGGTTTATATACATAGATTACATAATCATTAAGATTGGTTTATATACATCGATTACACAATCATTAGGATTGGTTTATAGACAATTTACTCAATCATTAAGATTTATAGATCAAAGGTCATTCCCTACAATTTCTCCATTTTGTTAATATAACACCAAGGATTATTTGCTTTAGAATGTAAGACATATGTTTAATGTGGAGGTATATGTTTACATATATGTTTGCATTTTGTGTTCATTACCTCATATGATGTCATAAGGATCTTCAAATGTTATGGTTTTGAATAAGATGACTTGTGGAGATATGATCCTTGTTATTGTTAAATTTACTGTTGCTATTATGTTCTTTTCAATTTACTAGGGCATTCAATGTATTTCCAAAACAACAACTTAAGAAGGATCACTGAAAGAAACACAATCACAAGGTACACAACATTTTATCTTGGGAAACCCTCATGGGGGGAAAACTGAGCAAAAATTTCTTCAATAATAGATTGCCAATACAATGCCAAGACTAAGACCAAACCACCAAGAATAACCTAGGATTGAGCATGCACCTCTCTTCTCCTTTTTGCAACTGCAGCTTCCTTTAAAAGATGCGCACTAGAATTGTGAGTGAGTGTGAACAAATGAGGCACCATCCTCACTTAGAAATACTAGTGAGGAGATGCTAGGGTTATTTCTCTTCACTTAGTAGGGTTGACTTCTTCCAAGAGTGGTTAAAACCACTTTATAAACCTTAGGGGCTGACTTTACAAATACCACCATATAAATATGGTTTGACCAATCCACAAAAGGGGATTTGGTCTTATACAAGACCCGACATGATCAATCCACAAAAGGGGATTTGATCTATAAGATAATAACTCAAATATAATTAGAATATTCTTCGAAGTTCCAATATTTCAACAGTTATATCATTTTAGAGAAAATAAGATCCTTTGGATTATGCCTATCTTCATGAGGCAAAACTAGAGGTGGAAAAGTTGAGAAATATAAACATTGAGTAGGAAATGCAATGGATTTTAGGACATGTACCATGGTTAGGAGAAACATTTGAATAATGATGCTAGTTGAGAAGCTTGGGTTAGAAGTGCCGTGGTATTTCAATTTTTGTAGAACATGAGAGGACTTCCTTTTGACCTAAATATTGTGTTGATTGCTCTTCTTGTAGAGAAATCTAATTTGTTAGAGGGTAAAAATTGGGAACTACGCAAACTAGAGTAATGATGGCTAATGAGACTATTTGTAAAATATAATTGAAAAATGTAAGATGAAGAGTTTAATATATTATATGATGAGAATATTTATCAAAGGCCACTCAATGGTAATGAAGAAAAGGATCTTCTTGTTATCATTCACACTAATGTTTCACCAACTGTTGGAAGGAAAGAGATCTATGGACCATGCTATAATATCTCTATGAACTTTGGATATAAGGGACAGGGAGGAATACGAAGAAATAATGTTGGTATTTCCTACCAAATACAAATTGAATAAAGGATAAACGATTAGGTTGTGGGGATTGATGGTACTTTTCCTACACTAAGTAAAGCGATATGTTTTACATAGATGTTTGAGAGGGTTGAAACCACTCAAGAAAACCAAGTTATCATTGTTATATTGGACAATGAGATTGCCACTAATACCAATCTTGCATTTATGTTATTGAGAAAAATGAAGGAGAAGGAAAAGAAGACCATGCTACAAAAGAAAATAAAATGGAAGTGAAAAGGACCTTGGTCCTCCTACTCAAAGTGTTGAATAAGAAGAGACAAGTGCACTAGATAAAAATGAAGGGGATGCAGATGAAGGTAAAGATAATGATCTTAAATCTCATGAAGTAGAGGAAAGGCAAGATGAAGAGGGTACAAAAGCTATGAAGAATGATAAGGTTAAGAAAAGGAAAGATGAAGATACCTTGGAGCACCTTGAAGCAAAAACGTTGAAGCAAGGTAATGAAGATACTTCAATTGAGGTATTGAATGTTTCTACTTCTAGTATGCCTACTTCTATGCATGGTCTTTCCCTATTGTCATCCCTAATGCCTCAAATGCCAAGTGATATGTAAACTATCGCAGATATTCCATCAGAACAACTTGTCACATCAAATTTGGTAAATGAAATTGAAATCTACACTAAGAAGGTTAAACTTGCTCAATAAAATGTGAAAAATAGAGAACAATAAAATACATTAATACACCATCCATAAGATAACTCAAAGATTTTCTCTGGGAAACCTTTATGGAAGAAAACCTAGCTAGAAGGTGAGGTTGCTTTGCTCTCTTTTCTCTGGTTTGGAAATAAGGCAAGTACAAAGGAGAAGGCACTCTTATGGAGTTACATGAAACCCGTGGCTTGTTAGGTTGCTATAGAACATTAACCCTCTTTGTTATGCTTTTTAATTTCCCACTCCTAGTTGTTCTGCTCTACGATGGAGAAAAATACCATAACATAGAATGGAATCCCTTCTCTTAGTGGCCCAATGTTTAACATAGCTCGATAGCCATCTAGGGGTAGGTTTTTGACTTCCTCAACCCTCAATTGTGGTATGGTTTTGAACCTTCTAGAATATTCTTGAAATTCCTCATGTTTTTTTTTTGACGCAAATGGGTATGGATTATATTAATAGGGGTGGCAAAGCCACAGGTTTAGTTACAAAATGGCCCCAGGAGTCTTCGGCCCTACCTTCCTGAAACAACTACTTTGAATCTATACTTATAAAATGGATTAGCTACCTTACTTCCTAGCATGCTGCTTATTTAAAGCCTCGGCTGAAACAGATTGCCAGAGTGCTTATAGAGCCTGCTTACAAAGACTTTTACAACACTAGATTACTTCTTTTCCTCCTGGCTCCAATTGCTGTTTAGTTGGGCCATCTTAGCCTCCAGCTGTTCCATCCTCTCATCAAATTCTTGCTGTGGGTTCTTCAGCTCTTTGTGGAGCTTGTCCAGCTCCTCAGCAAAACCAATTTTGGTCATGGTGATGTCCGATTCTAGCTGTTCCAGTTTGCGTCCAGCCTCCACGTCCAAATTTTCTAGAAAGTCTAACTTGTGTTGTAGAAGCTGCTGCAGGTTTGCTAGAGCTTTGTCCATCTCCTTCAGGCGTTCCTCTGTGCTCAACTTCCCTTTTGATGAAGACGCCATCTCTCTTCGAGCTCTCACCACGCGCGTCCTGCTTCTCTTACTCTGTTGCTTCACCCTCTCTGGATTCCTAATCTTCTTACAGATCTTTGCTTGAGCTAGAATGAGAGGGGGCATAGCTTCCTTTATTTCTCTCTCGCTCATTCCCATTATTGTCTTTGGATTCTGGCCCTGATCGCGCGGATCTTGTGTCTCCTCTAGATCTGGGGTCCCATTCCTCTTTGTACTTACCCTGGCCTCCCATCCAACCAACGCTTTGCTCCTGCTTGCCTGTGCGATTCGCCCGAATCCTTTGCTTCTGCTCGGTCGATCCTTTGGAAGAGTGCCCGTGAGCTGCGATGGGTCATGGAATTTCCACATTTTTAATGATTTCATTGACTGACAACACTCTAGCGTCCAATAGAACGCCCTTGTTGGCTTCTTTATCAGCAGTTCGATTTAAATCCCTTAAAACGTGATAGAAGTGATAGGTGTTCATATTCCTTAGTAGGAGGCAGATTTTATCAAGGAGAATATTGAGCTTGATGCTTTGAGTTGTGGATCGCTTGATCATAGCCTGTATGATTATTCGGGAGTCACCTATAATTGCCAAGTCCTTTATTCTTAGTTTGATTGCCAGTTGCAAACCTTGCCAGAGAGCCAAGGCTTCGGCTCTGTTGTTGGACTCTATACCGAGTCCAAGGGCATAATGCGTTGCTTTGTCTTGTCTGGGATCTTCAATGATGCCCCATCCCCCGGCCTGGCCTGGGTTCCCTTTCGAGGCCCCATCAAAGTAGAGGATGGGCGTTTTAATTTTGCTTTTCCATTTGGCAAATTCCTCTTTAGTTTCCCTGATCTCCCAGCTTTCATGCATTGGGTGACTTCCCTGTTGGCTTTCTAACCCTGGGATGTTGAATTGGGCTATCCAATTCTCCTGTTCTTCATCCAATTTATGTAGCTTTACTGTGGGACAGAGGTGAGCAACAGATTCCCCCAGCATTGCTTGAATTTTAATGGCAATTCTGTCTTCACGTAGTTGGCTATCTCTGAAAATTCTATGATTCCTCTCTAACCAGAGATTCCATAGAACAAACTTTGGAAGTAATCCCCATATCCAGAGAGCTTGGTTTTTTTTCTTATCGACAAATGGGAACATGGATTCCCATTGGAGGAGCAGGCTTATTACATCAGGAGGGAGATTTGTGGCTGATTGGGGGCCTATTACCTTCATCCAGACTTCTTTTGCATAGCTGCAGTTTAGGAGAGTATGGTCAGTTGTTTCTTCTGCTTGGAGGCATAGAGGGCACCTAAAGGGTCCTTCCCAGCCCCTTTTTCGGAGATTCTCCCCCGTTGGAATACTCTTGTGCGCCAAGGTCCAGCGGAAATGGTCAATTTTTGGGAGGGATCGGTATTTCCAGACTGCTTTCCATCTTGCTGGATTTGGCATTGTAGTGGGAATTGAGTTGAAAAGTTGGTAACCATCTGCTGTGGTGTAAGCCTTGGCATTCCTGCCCCATCCTCGGTCATCCTTACCTGTTTTTTTTAAAGGGGCTTTCCCTTGGAGACACTTCTTGAGAGCATCCCATTGGCTGTCTAGTTCAGCTGGTCTATTTGGGACTGCCCACCCTTGTCAGGGGTGAGGCCTTTCATCTCCCCAAACTGATATGTCTGAGAGTGTTAAGATGTTTTGGCTGTCCATCAATCTTTTGAGTCCTTGTAGGTTCTGGTGCTGATCTAACGAAGGTTCACCCATTATTGAGTCTGTCCAAATCCTTATTTTCCTTCCATTTCTCGGCACCCAAGTTAGGTGGGGGGTGAAGAGAGGGAGCACTTTTTTGCATAGCGCGAAGATGGGTGAGCTTTTCACCTCCTTACCCGGGAGTTCTAAACTTCTGTCCCGAGATCCTCGAAAGTATTTCCTCTTGAAATTCCTCATGTTGCTAGCTTCATATGCATGAATAATGGGGGCTGATGTGGCATCCTCTCATACCATGGTGGTCAACATGACAGGTCAACTTGCGGGAGGCATAACTTTTGCATATGAACTCTGATTGATGCACGATATGCATCGTTGGAAAGGTCTCGAAGTGTAGAACACTGTAAATGGGGTGTGCATAAGTTTCAGAGACTAGAACCCCCCCAAAATGTCATTTAATGCCTCAAATGGCTCCGGAAGGTTTTAGTCCCCAATTTTGGAAACCGAGACTTGCCACTAAAATGACCTTGCAAGTTTTGATTCCTCTAGTTTTTTCCACTCTAAAAGCATTGAGATAAATGAAAAATAATATAATGATCCAATCCATTTAGGGAGGCTTTTGGTTCCCAAAATCTTTACTGAATGAGGTGAATAAATTTTTCCTCTACCTTCTCCCTGGAGTACCACTTTGTTTTTTCTGGAAGTTGTCATTTCAGCGTAATCTACCAAAGGTCAAGCTGCCTTGTCTTGTAGTTCTGAACTGATTCTACAAAACCGTGTCCTCTGTTAACTCTGCCTGAGCATCTTGTGCTAAGTCTTCTATGGAAGGTAGGACCTTCTCCTCCTCTTGATCCAACATGGAAGGCTCATAGAGTTTGAGATTCTCCACATTCACTACTGAGTAAATGCACATGTATGTCGGTAGATTGAGTTTGTCGGCACTATCTCCCACCTTTTCCAATACCTCAAAAGGACCATACCGTATAGCCTTGATCTTTTAACCAAGACCTTGTAGCCTTTCCTTATTTAGTTGTAACCATACTTTGTCCCCCACTTTAAATGTCTTCTCTATTATGCGTTGGTCATGTCTAGCCTTATACTTTTCTTGTTACTTCTTCAGTGTCTCTCGTACTTGCGAATGGATCTGCCTAATCTTCTCAACATTTTTTTTTGCTTTTAATGCATCTTCTGTGAGGTCCTCCCTCACTCTTACTTGTTATCCATATACAACATTTAAGGGTGAAGGTGGAAAATACCCAAAACAAGTTTCAAAATGTGACTTACCAATAGAAGTGTGGACTGCTTTATTATAAGAGTGATGTATATAGATCAAATTTTCATCCTAGGTCTTCAGATGCTTCTGATTATAACCCCTCAAAAATTGCACCAAAGTCATGTTGACTACTTCCGTCTACCTATATGTATGTGGATGGAATGCTATAGACCTATTCAACTTCGTGTCCATCTTCTCCCACAATGTAGTCCAAAATGCATTGAGAAATCTAGTATCCCTATCCTTCTTTGTGGGATCTATATTGAGCTTTCCTCCACCGATCACATAACCCAAATAGACCAAAGACCGCTGAGAAAACTCACATTTTTTGAGATTGGCCAACAATTGGTGCTTTTTCAGAGTGTCTAACACTTGCATAAGATGTGAGATGTGCTCATCCCAGGTAGTGCTATAAACTAGTATATCGTCCAAATAAACAATAACAAATGAATCTAGATAAGGGCATAAAACATCACTCATTAGTCTCATAAATGTAGCTGGTGCATTGCATAAACTAAACGACATAACCAATCACTCATACCAACTTTGCCTTGTCTTGAAGACAATCTTCCAAGTATCTTCTTCTTTGACTTGTACCTGGTGATATCCCGATTTCAAATCTAGCTTAGTGAAGTACTTGGCATGCTACAACTAGTCCAACAGATCATTAATCTTTGACAGAGGGTATCGATGTATTGATTCTTTAGTGTAATCTTGTTCAATGACCTGGAATCGATACACATTCTCCAAGTCCAATCCTTCTTGGGTACAATTATCATAGGTGACCCACAAGGTGAGGTGCTTGGTCGAATCACACTCTGCTCCAAAAACTGCTGCAACTGTTTCTTCCCTTCATTTGCTTCTATAACAGGCTGTCTACACAACCCAATATTTGACAAGGGGGAGTCTAATAATAATTGTATTTCGTGCTCCACATCCCTCTTGGGTGGTATCCCTTTAGGCTCCTTGAACACTCCTCTGTATTCCTGTAGCAACTCTTCCAATTGATGTTAATGCTTTTTAGTACACCCCTCTAGGGATGCCTTCACTCTCATTGACTCATCATCAGAATGATTTTCTCTTAAGAAAATAAAAAACATATTTCTTACTAGAACTAATCAACTTCTTGGCTTGGTTGACACTTACCAGTGAGATCTTTGACTTTCCTTTATGTGTGTTAATGATGTATGATTTCTCATCCTTGATTAGTCGATACTGGTTAGTTCTTCGCATGAATATTGCATCCCTCATATACTTGTAGGGCTTCCAAAAACTACTTCACATACATCAAGGGGTACTACGTCCAATTCCACTTCATCAATAAAATCAACACTTATAACAAATTTAATCTTACATTATTCCGTTACCTTTATCTCTGCATCTTTGTTTACCCAACCCAACATAAAGGGGCTAGGATGACCATAAACCTCCACTCCAAGCTTGTTGACTAGATTTTTTGCTATGAGATTACCCTGTGAACCAGAGTCGAACAAAGCATCTATCTTGGTCTTCTTGACCTGAATCTTGACGTGGAAGAGCTTGGTCATCTCCTTCTCTTCTTGGTGATGAATGCTACTAAGATTCAACTCCTTCTACACAAATGTGCAAACAATCTTTTCATCCACATCTGAACTACTTTCAACTTGATTTCTCGAATTTGTGTCTAGAAGGTTTTTTTTTCTTTCCGTCCTTGCGATTCTTTGGGTTTAGTTCTGGATGTAGTTTCCAACATTTTTCCTTGGTGTGGCCATCAATGTCACAATGATTGCAATGGTTGCTGGGATCTTTGCACTGATGTATAGTGGCTTTTGTCTTCTTATCTTTTCACGCTTTCCACTTCTTCTTCCCCTCCTTGAAAACTTCTTGGTTCTTTTTCTACTTCAAACCACTTGGATGCCCCTTCTTTTGGCCTATGTTTTCTAGGTACTGTGCCTGTACACATGCCTCATTCGTTTTCTTTGGCTTGATGAGCATCACCTTCTTTTGTAGATGATTGTGTAAACCCCTTAGATACTTGAGGAGTACATTTGCGTTCTTGGGGGAGATATGTTAATGTTTTATGCTGATATTATAGTTCTTTGCATTTCATAAAGATAAGAGCATAATAACCACAAGATCACTAAGAAATACACATCCACAATGTACACAACATTTATCCTGGGAAACCCTCTAGGGGAAGAAAACC
>ML786551.1:473438-512290 GCA_009831015.1 Picea engelmannii | reverse complement strand
ATATATAAGATGGCAATAACTGCAAAATATGTTTCCAAAAGTCAAGTAAAATATACTAGAAACTAAGCTAGCAATGACTAGTTTAACTTCCACCAAATAGAGCAAGACTTTAATGGCATTTTGGGGCTGTTTATTATATTTTATCAGTAAGTTATTATAACAATCAAGTGGCCATAGAAAAAAAATGATACAACAATAAATATAGCCACAAAAATCAACAAATAAACCACCCAAACATTTGTAAATGTGTTGAATCTTCACATAATAGATCTAGCTAGAAAATAACACACACATTTGTAGAGAGAAATTGAGAAAGAAGAAGCAAGAAAAAAATAATCAAAGAATTCTCATTAACCATATGAATAATTGATAATTTACACATGAAATAATCTGTATAACTCAACCAATGAGCACTGGAGGAGAAACCAATGCGTCATAGTGGTGTTCTAGAGTGATTTGGACACACACCAACAATTACGGGAGTAAACTGCCACATAGTCTAGTCTCTCGAACAATTACGGGAGTAAACTGCCACGTAGTCTAGTCTCTCGAACAATTACGGGAGTGAAATTACACCTAGTTGAGTTAAATAGTCTATCAATCTTCAATTAACTGACTCAAACAAAGTGAAGTGAGAAGGAGCTCAGGGAATCATGGGTAATGTACTAGTCTAGTGATGATGGGTAATGCACTAGTCTGGTGATGATCCCAAGGACAATGTGCATTAGTTGGTGATGATTCCAATGTTGCATGGTGACAATACCAATGTAGCATCTAGATTCCACTCAACTGATCAAACTGAAGTGAAAACTAAAGATAATATTCTCCCTAGAGGAATATTCTTCCTAAAATATAGGAGATTGAATAATGACTAATAAACAAGCAAAAACCTTAGGGAAAAGAAATCCTAGGTGTGTGTGAAGTAACTCCAACCACCCCCCAGAACATCACTATGGTGAAAATAAAGAATGGGTCCTAGAAACGAGGCCATGTTAGGTACCCAAATAAAAAATATACATTGAAATAAAGTGAGGAAAGAGGGAAAACTTCATGGGAAAAATGCCTCCTCAAGGTACAATGTATGTAAAAAGAAGAACTGACAATTGCCATGAAACTATGCCCTTCACTCCAAGACGATTGTGTAGAGAATGAAACTTCTTCTCATTGAATGTCTTAGTGAAGATGTTTGCAGTCTGTTCTGCTGAAGGAAAAAAATGTGTGTCGATGATCCCCTCATATACTAAGTCCCAGATGTAGTGCATGTGGATCTCGATGTGCTTCATCCGCTACCTCTAAACTAGATCTTTGCAGAACTTGAGAGTGCTTTGGTTGTCACACCAGATGACGATCGACTGATGAAACTCAATTCCCAACTCAGTGAGAAAATGTTGTAGCCACATAACCTGAATGGCTATGTTAACTACTCCTCTTTACTCTGCCTCAGCTGAAGATAGAGAAATAACAACCTGCTGCTTGCTCGACCAACAGAGAGGCCCAGAACCAAGACTGAGTGAGTAACCAGATGTGGACTTGCGATCAATGCTATCGCCAGCCCAGTTAGAATTAGTGAACCTGATGAGGTCCAATGTAGAGTCTTCTCCCTAATGAATCCCAAAGGTGATGGTTCCCTATACGTATTGAAGGATACACTTTGCATCCTTCCAATGTAGTTCATGATAATCCTGTATGAACCTAGAAACTGTGACAACTACATAGGAGAGGTTTGGTCTGGAGTGTGTGATATATAACGAGCTCCCCACTAGCTATCTGTACAGTGTGTTGTCAACCAATGGAGTGTCCCCTCCATCCTCAAGTTTGACTCCTGATAAGAAAGGATTTGGGGCAGACTTGCAGTCTGTCATGTGAAATCTTTTAAGGATATCTCATGCATACTTGGCCTGAGAGAGTTTGATGTGTGATGCATCCTGACTGATCTTGAGTCCAATGAAGAAGTGTAGCAAACCCATGTCCATCATCAATAACTTTTCATGTAGAATCCTCTTGACTCCAACAATCACTGAAGTTGAACAACCAATAATCAACATACATAACTAAAAGTAGAAGTGAATCACTCGTCCTGAGCATGTAAACATTTAGTTTTGATTTACAATGTACAAAGTTCCATGACAACAAGTAGGAGTCCATCTTGGCATACCATGCCCTCGAAGCTTGCTTGAGGCCATAAAGATATTTCTTCAGTCGAAAAACCAAAGATGAATCCTGCATAAATCCCTGGGGTTGCTCCATATAGATCTCCTCAGAGAGATCACCATGAATAAATGAATTCTTCACATCCATCTGATGGATTTTCCATCCCTTGGCTACCGTAATGGAAAGTGCCAAATGTATGGAATCCATATTCGCTACTGGAGCGAAGGTCTCATCATAGTCAATGTCATGCACATGTTGAAATCCTTTGGCACCAAGCATGGATTTGTGTTTGCTAATCTATCCATCCGCTGCACTCTTAGTATTGTAGACCCATTTTCACCTGACAAGTTTCCTTCAAGAAGGAAGGGGAACTAGATCCCAAGTCTGGTTCTCGAAGAGGGAGTTGTACTCCTCTTGCATGATGGATTCCCAAAAGGTATTTCCAACAACCTCGCCATAAGACTATGGATTTGAATACTGAACCAAGAAAATATGCCTGGGTGGCAATGGTTCAGTGGCAGTGAGTGCAAGAGGAGGCTCCTCGAAATGAGATCGAGTCCTCCTAGTATCGGCTGGATCACCAACAAGATCCCCTACATCCTGAAGAGTAGTCTGGGCCCACTTGGGCCTCTGCTATGGCTCTGCATCTGCATCTAGATGCCTTGACTATGCATATGACTGTATTGAATCTGTATCTGGATCATCTGAATCCTCTGAATCATAATTCTCATCTGAAGAAGAGTCGTCATGTGCATGCTCATCATCTTTGATAGGTGGAGGAACAAAGGTGTTTTCATGCGGCTGCTGAGGTACATGCAAGATACTTTCCTTGAATTGGACACTACGCTCAATGATGATCCAGTTCAAGGAAAGATCAATGAGTATGTATGCCTTCACACCATCAGGGTATCCAAGAAAAATACACTCTGTGCTCTGTGAATCAAGTGCCTTCCTCTTTTAAGAGGGAATCCGGGCCCATGCACGTGAACCGAAAATACAAAATTGGGTCACTTCCGGTTTGAGGTCGCTCCAAGCCTCGTAGGGGGTCTTATCCTTGATAGATCTATGGGGAGATATGTTTTGGATGTAGGTTTCACAATTAAGTGCTTCGGCCCATAATATTTGTGGAAGTGACTTTGCATGTAACATGCAAGATTCCATCTCTTTTAGATATCTATTTTTCAACTCAACAACTCCGTTTTTCCACGGAGTATAGGGAGCTGTGTGCTGCAACCGAATCCCTGCCTCATGACAAAGATTTTGGATCTCATGGTTGACATACTCTCCTCTATTATCAATTCAGAGGACTTTGATTTTGTTTCCTAACTATGTCTCAACCAGGGCTTTGAAATCTTTGAGGTGTTGAAAGACCTCTCATTTTTGCCTAAGAAAGAAAATCCATGTGAAACGTGAGAAATAATCAACAAAAATGAGCACGTACCTTGATTTACTGATTGACGGATGCATAAAAGGGCCCATGAGGTCACTATGGATCAGATCTAAAGGAGAGGAAGTTCTTTGAGTCTTTCCTTTGTTGAAATTCTCTTGAGGCTGTTTTCCAAGAACACATCCCTCACAGATTCCTTCGGAGAAATAGATGTCTGGTAGGCCATCAACTAATCCTTGCTTACTAAGCTGTTGCATATATATGAAATTTAAATGACCGAACCTTTTGTGCCATATCCTACTGCTTTCATAAACATGAGTAAGCAATAACGCAGAATCTGGTTCAATAAATTCATAAAATGTATACAATCTAGATTGATGATTTACCTCACCGCTAGGAATCCTGGAATTGGTTTGCATGTCATAGATATACCCTACATCAGGTGTGAATATGAATTTATTTCTGGTGCCGGAATTTTTCATCTGATACACAGAGAGAAGATTGATGGAAAGTTTGGGAATGTGCAACACATTCTCAAAGCTTCCATTGGTGAGTTCAATCCTTCCTTTGCTAGTGACCTCGAATGAAGAGTTGTCCCCCATAAGAATAGGAGGACCTTTTCATGCATCCAATGAAGAATAGACTACTTTTGTGGCAGCCATGTGATGTGATGCTCCTGAATCTATGATCCAAGCATCAAGAGAAGAGTTTATGGAGATCAAGGCATGGCTAGAATTTCCTTTCTTGGGATTCCGATCTTCTGGCTTCTTCTTCTTGGCATCCCCGGGGATGAGATCTCCAAGGTTATTTTGTTGAAGTATTTGAGTCATTAGATTTATTTTTTTTCTGCATGGATGCAGATTCTAGATAGAATCCTTTATGACAGTATGTGCATTTCTCCACTTTTCTTCCCTTTCCACATTTGGATCCGGAGGCATCGGTGAAGGGTTTTGAGTACCCTTCCTTCTTCTGATTTACATGTGCTTTCCTTTTGTCTTTTTCTTTATATTTCTGATATTGATGACCGCTTCCATCTTGCACATTAGGTGCATGCGCCTTTGGGCCTTTGATTTTTCCCATGTTGATGAGCTTGGTTTTCTCTTGTGTCTGGGATTCGATAAATTCCTCAAGAGAAGACATCTTCCAGGTGGCTCCAGAGGAGAATTTGACTGAATGGAATGTGGATACAAAAACTAAGAATTCAGGACCATGTTTGGAGAGAATGGTGAGAACCATTTGTTTCTCCTCATATTTATCAACCCCGCAAGCCTTGAGTTGCGACATTAAATCCTTAAATTTTGTAAAGAAATCTTAGAGATTATCAGAGATTTTTGGATCCAATGTGAGAAATTACACCTTGAGCATGTGTCCCCTCATATCATCTTATTTTCAAAATATCCCTTCCATGGTGATCCAGGCTTCATTGGGGGTTTTACAGGAAGATATGTGAAAAAGGAGATCGAGAGAAATGAGACTGCAAATTTTTCCGAATGCTTCATCCATTCGATTTAGATACTTGGTTTTTTCTATGGATGATGTTGGTTATGTTTCCGTGTTCATGGTTAACTTGTACAATCCTCTACTTCAAATATGCATGATCATCCTCTCCTTCCATGCAAAGTAATTGTAACGTGTAAGAATGAATTCTTTTGGGAATTCCATTTTTTTTCTCTCTTCAATCTTTGGTACATGAAAAAATAATTCGATGTGTCTTTTTCTTAGCAATCCATTGGATCTGATACCATGTAAATGTGTTGAAACTGCACATAATATATCTAGATAGAAAATAACACACACATTTGCAGAAAGAAATTGAGAAAGAAGAAGCAAGAGAGAAAGAATCGAAGAAGTCTCGTTAACCGTATGAATAATTAATAATTTACACATGAAATACTTTGTATAACTCAACCGATGGGCATTGGAGGAGAATTAAATGAGCCATATTGGTGGCCTAGATCGATCTAGGCACACACCAATAGTTACATGAGTAAACTGCCACCTAGTCTAGTCTCTTCTCTCGGGCAATTACGAGAGTGAATTGCCACCTAGCTGAGTTAACTAGTTTATCAGTCTTCAGTTAACTGAATGAAACATAGTGAAGTGAGGAGGATATTAGGGAATCGTGGGTAATGCGCTATTCTATTGATGATCCCAAGGACAATGCAAATTAGCTGGTGATGATCCCAATGTTGCATGGTGACAATACCAATGTAGCATCTAGACTTCACTCAACAGATCAAACTGAAGTGAAAACTGAAGACAATATTCTCCTTAGAGGAATATTCTTCCTAAAATATAAGAGACTGAATAATGAATAATAAAAAAGGAAAACCTTAGGAAAAACAAATCCTAGGTGTGTGTGAAGTAATTCCAACAACATTAGCCAATAACTAGTTCAACAATTACCAAGGTTTACAAGTGAATTTCAATGGTAGATTAGAGAGAGATAGATGAAAACGAGAGTTTTATATAGCCCTAATGGCTGTAGCATTAATTTGTAACAAAAAAGAGAAATTCCTGGCTAAAGAAGATGCCTTAAAGGCTCAAGCAATCTTATGGCATGAAGAACAACTTCCAATTTAGACAATCACAAAATCTCTACTTTTCATGTTTTCTAATGCAAATGATTTTATTTCTCCTATGCAATTTAGACAAGTGCCTTATCTATTTGGTTATGGATTCTCTTGTGTAAGATCTAGGGTTTACAACTTCTCTAGGGGTGTAATCCCTTTTACTTCCTAGAGCAT
The DNA here is from genome assembly GCA_009831015.1 of Picea engelmannii. Classification (NCBI taxonomy): domain Eukaryota; kingdom Viridiplantae; phylum Streptophyta; class Pinopsida; order Pinales; family Pinaceae; genus Picea; species Picea engelmannii. The sequence continues at coordinate 506,005 of ML786551.1, read as the reverse complement.
GCAAAACCTATCAAGGTAAATCTAGGAGGGTGTAAGTCCTTTTACTCCTCCTAGCAACCTTTGCAAAATAACTTATCCAAAACAATAGTGGTAGATTCTAGTGGAGGGTGTATGCCCTTATAATCATTCAAGAGCTAAATAAAATCAATTTTGAAACCAATAAAGAAACATTACAAAACATAAATTCCTTACCTAGTCTAAGAATTAGCAAGATAAACTCTTCCTTACCAAGAATGTTCCACCACACATGCAAGAACACGCATCAAGAGAGATAACTGAAGATTTTCCAGGTCCTATCAAGCTGCCAAATAGGTCTGCCTTTGACCTCAAGTTGGCTCTAAGTTTCAACTATCAATGAAGGTTTTGCTGCTATTTTTGGACAACCAACAGTTCAGGAACTTCTTGCTGATTTGTTACAGTTACATTCTTAATTTTAGGTGCTCTAGTATGTAGTTTTAGTCACCAAGGGTTAGAAAATGCATACTAAAATAAATGTAACACACCTAGAGATATTTACAACTGAAAATAAAGAAGTTCTACACTCTAACACACATGAAATTGTACACAGGTATTTTTGGTCAACATGACCCTGGATAAAACCCCCCCGGGGAAAACCAGTTTGGAATATATGTCTATATAGGAGGAAAATAGATGGTGGAATACAAAAAGTAAAAAATATATATGAACTTGTTACAATAGCATCTTGAGCCAAGCTGAAACACAAATCCAAAAGAAGGAAGAGCGCCCTAGGATTGTGCACCCCTCATAAATGCTGCCAATACCACTGAAATGAAGCCAGATGCCAATTGTAAGCTCTAATCTAGAAACCCATCCACATTACTCTGATAATGATGGGTAGCCTTCCTCTGAAACAAACATCACTGCAAACTAATCTCTCTAAGACCTCCCCACTGTTGATGCGCCCTCCTCCTCAAGTGCTCCCTCCTCAGATGTAGAATCTCCCCACTTAATAAACTGGGCACTAAGCCTGCTAGCTCTTTCCATGCAAGGAGGCGCCGAAGATTTCCTCTACCAATTCCTGAAACCTCATTCTCTTTCTCTCTCTCAAACTCTTGGAGTGAACAAATGAGTGAATGGCCTCTCCTTGGCCTCTTGCTCCCTCCTTTAGGATGCATAAGGAAACCTAAAAGTTGGGTGGATGAGATCATCTCATCTCATCCCTAATCAATGGTTGAGATCACTAAAAAATAATCTCACTCAAAAACCCACTTTACTTAAGTTTCCATAGTTTCACTTTATATCTATTAATTCACCCACTTTGTGAATTAATTGTCACTTTAGGCTAAAATGACCAAATTTCACTTTTGACTTAAATCTCCTAAGTCAAAGTGAAATTAGACATAAAGTACATAGTACAAGGTACAAAGTACTTCCGTCATGTGTTTAGAAGCTCATAAACACAAGGGGACCACTTTCCAAGGTACCCAAATCTCAACACTCCCTCTTACCAAGGAAAGTCCCTGTCACCACCAATACATCCCTATAGTGGACATGTTTTCCTCCTGGCATATACTTGATGAGTATGGCTGTACCCTGATCAATGAAACTAATCTAACACATATCTACTCAATCTGCGTGATCTATAGATGGAAGTGTTTCTCCACCTATCCAAGATCACCTAGATCTTGGTAACAAACCAAAGATCTCCACCTTGGTCTCGCACCAAGGATTTCTACCTCCTAGAATCTCGCCAATGGTCACTAATCTTTGCATCTCACGAAGAGTCACTCTCTTGGAATCTCACCAAGGGTCTCCCCCTCTTAGTATCTCACCAAGAGTACCTGGATCTCGACATCTCACCAAGATCATCAACTTGGCCTCTCGCCAAGTAGCTTCCACCTGAAGTAAATCCAGAACCTGATCTATCTGTCTCTATAGCAAAGTGAGGCTCAAGCCTCCATGGTTCCCTGCCGCTCCTCCTAATCAATATTTGATGCTTTGAAGCTATAGCACCAACTCTCTGTCTGCTTGGAAACTCTAAAAATAAATCTATCCTGGGTGGACCAGTCACCCCCTCTAAATATGGTGTCTAAGGAAACTGAGTTTGATCTCCCTCTAAATCACTGCTATGAGTCAATTGGTCCTCCTCAATTCTATCTCCCCATCTAATGCTAGATGGTGTAACAACATAAAAATTAGTCACAAATTCACACTCTCTCACAAACTGCTCATCGAACTCAAGCTCCTCTGCTGTCGCTGCTGAAATATCATGCTTCTTCTTTTTATTCTTGGGACACTATCCTGCATAGTGACCCATCTCTCCACAAGAAAATCATCTCACTGTTCTCATGTCTCTCTTCCTCCCACTACTGATCTCTCCTCCCTGTGGTGGGCCCTTAAACTTGGGACCCTACCGACCTCCCCGACCGGTCTTCTTCTTGCCCTTTTTCCAAAGAGAAAGATCCTCATCACCCTGAACTGTCTGCTACTGCTGCTGCTGTCCAGAGGCATCTGCTACAAGTCTAGTCTCCTCTTGTATGAATTTATCCCACATCCCCTCCCGTGTAGGAATAACCTCCCTGGAAACAATTCCATGAACGAATGGACTCCAAGGTTTGGTAAAGTTGTTCAAAGCTGTCCTCACCATAGAGTTAGGGTTCACCACCTCTCCGACGGCTCCAAGCGTGTCTCTAATATGGGTGTATCTACCAAGGAAATAAGTAACTGACTCATCCTCGAGCATGCGAATGCCCCTTAGTCGATCATGAAGAACCAAATTCCGGTTCTCATTAGAGCTATCATACAACTTGCATAGAGATGCCCACATATCAAATGAATACATATTCCCAGTCAAGTGGGGAATGATATGATCTCGTACTGCATCACATATGGTACTCTTTTCCTTGTTGTTCCTCTTCCTGAACTTTGCCACCAATATGGGAGCAGTAACAGGAACAAAAGGAACAAGGGCCTCAACTATGTCCCATAGTTCAAGGTCCTCTAAGAAAAATACTATCCTCACCTTCCAAGGCGACCAATTGCTAGCCCCATCTAGCCTGCCCTCCACACACATTATAGATACCGACATATCTACCAAACTATACTCCAACTGATGCTCAAACTGCAAAGGAACACTACCTCACTCATGTCAACACTGGTATGAAAAGAGGAAAGCGAACTCCGACCTCACGCCTAGAAATATAGGTGTGAAAATAGGTTGTCCAAACTATGCACAAAATGATCTACAATATTCCACAAAATTCTTCCCACAAGAAGCCACTGAATACTATCAATGGCCGTCCAAAAAATCTGCCAAGAAGATGTCTCTAACAACCCACTCATATGTTGTCCAAACTACTCAAAAATCAACCACCTCAGCTCTGATACCATGAAGATTTTCCAGGTCCTATCAAGCTGCCAACTAGGTTTGTCTTTGACCTCAAGTTGGCTCTAAGTTTCAACTGTCAATGAAGGTTTTGCTGCTATTTTAGGACAACCAACAGTTCAGGAACTTCTTATTGATTTGTTAGGATTACATTCTCAATTTTAGGTGCTCTAGCATGCAGTTTTAGTCACCAAGGGTTAGCACATGCATAGTCACCAAGGGTTAGCACATGCATACTAAAATAAATGTAACACACCTAAATATCTTTACAACTAAAAATAAAGTAGTTCTACACTCTAACACACATGAAATTGTACACAGGCATTTTTGGTCAACATGACCCTGGATAAAACCTCCCCGGGGAAAACCAATTTCAAATATATGTCTATATATGAGGAAAATAGATGGTGGAATACAACAAGTACAAAATATATATGAACCTGTTACAATAATAAATTGATCCAAGCTGAAACACAAGTCCAAAAGAAGGAAGAGCACCCTAGGATGGTGCACCCCTCAGAAATGCTTCCAAGACCACCGAAATGAAGCCAAATGCCAACTGGAAGCTCTGATCTAGAAACCCCTCCACAATACTATGATACTGATGAGTAGCCTCCCTTTGAAACATACCTCATTGCAAACTGAGCTCTCTAAGACCTCCCCACTGTTGATGCACCCTCCTCCTCAAGTGCGCCCTCCTCAGATGTAGAATCTCCCCACTAAATAAATTGGGTACTAAGCCTGCTGGCTCTCTCCATGCAAGGAGGCACCCGATATTTCCTCTCCCAATGCTTGAAACCTCGTCCTCTTTCTCTCTCTCAAACTCTTGGACTAAACAAATGAGTGAATGGCCTCTCACACCCTCCTTTAGGATGCATAAAGAAACCTAAAATTTGGGTGGATGAGATCATCTCATCTCATCCCTGATCAATGGTTGAGATCACTCAAAAAGAATCTCACTCAAAAACCAACTTTACTTAAGTTTCCATAGTTTCACTTTATGTCTATTAATTCACCCACTTTGTGAATTAATTGTCACTTTAGGCTAAAATGACCAAATTTCACTTTTGACTTAAATCTCCTAAGTCAAAGTGAAATTAGACATAAAGTACATAGTAAAAGGTAAAAAGTACTTCCCTCATGTGTTTAGAAGCTCATAAACACAAGGGGACCACTTTCCAAGTTACCCAAATCTCAACAATAAAACACCACTTCTTTCCAATAAACAAGTAACTAGCATCCAAAAGAGCATAAGAGAGAGAAGATGTGATTTTCCCAAAGAGGGCGAAAATTTCAGCCAAAATATTACATATTTCTCAAGTGACTTATTTTTGTCAAGTGAAATGAATGTAACACACTCGACCCCTAAGTAATTTTTTAAGGGATGGGGCATAAGAATTTTGCTTTTCTCAATCATCTCGAATCCTCTCTCCGAGATCTCCGTGATCTAAATCTGCTCATCAAGAGCTTTCCATTGACTATTACCATGCTCAAATCCGAGCTTTGGATTGGAAGTTATGCCTTTCCGAAGCTCTTCAGGCATCATTGGTCAAAGGCCATGTGGAACCCACGTGGTTTCACCTCATTCGTACCATCCCACCTGGCACGAACTCGACCAAGGTTTTCATCCTTTAGCGATGACACGACCACTATAGAGGCGGTTACAAGGAATGTTCCCTGTGCCTTCGCGATTATCGGGCCTTCGACCCTTCTTCCTTCCTGTCCATTTCTAGAAAATTCTCAGAGTCCTGATGTCCCAGAGTTCCCTAACACTCCTGCATCTACGGTGGACATCAATCCACTATTAAATCCAACGACTGAGATTCACCCTCGTTCAACACATAGGCTTAAGGGATTTTGGTGTTCAACACTTCGACGCTCTAGCACTGAACGCCCTTTTCTCTACTCACATATCCTCCGAATTCCTGAAACCTTAGAATCCTTCCACGTGGCTCCAAACTTCGGCCTTTTTTGAGGCTTGCATCTTAGCACTCCAAACACCCAGAGTTCTAAAGTCCTGAATTCCCGGAGTGGGTCCCTCTTGCGTAGATGGCGTTCTGCACAGGTGTCCCTACTACCATCTGCCACTTGACAGATATGTGAAATTGATGCCATGTTGACACATGGTATCCATCTCTCCAACTCTTTACTATATATGATAAATCAATAGGACACGTGGCTTAGCTACGTGCTGACAAACAGTGGCTCTGTAAGACGGTTAGACTCCACCGTTGATCCGAGCCACNTGATCCTATCACTCCTCCAAAGGGTCAATTATATATCGTTTTACTCAAGCGGATTGTAATTAAAGGTATAGTTGAATTCTTTATAGGCTTGAATCCAAAGTGAGTAAAAACCTCTTTTAGCTTCCTTATGTGTTATATGTCATGCTTGCATTTAATATTCTATGTGCATAAATTCATGAAAAAGAAACATAAGAACATAATACACATAATAGATATGACAATTCCCTTGATAACAAAGTTCACTCAATGTGGGCTACATCTCTGGGTCACGCTCCAAAGCTTGACCACTTTATTCTCTTCGCTGTAGTAATGCCTCTTCTTTACAAGTTATAAGGCCAAAGTCCCTTTTCGGTGACAACAAAAAGAGATCAGAATGTGATCAGGAATGTTTACAAGCTTCACAAGTTCTCATGCTCATGAGGCATCCATGATGCTGACATGGACATCATTCCCACATACTCAATACAAAAAAAGAGGTAGAATAATAAGTGACCCCCATCATCATGGAGTGATAAAATACCTTAGATCTGCTACTTATATCCAAGCATATATGTAGCCCATACAAAGATCCCGAAACTATGAGATTCCTGACTGCTTCATTGGCCACTTATCATCCAAGTGACACAATTTCTTTGTCACATATAGCTGATTGGTTTTATGTGTAAGAAGAGAAGAATGGAAGAAATAGAAGGAATAAGATGATCTTCTTGCCTTGCTGCAACCTCTCCATGCCCCTTCAGACCTATAAAAATCATACTATGCTGCAACATTCAATGAGAAAACAACATAATAAAAAACATGCTTACCTTGGATCTTCCAGAGTTTATCATGTTTATCGGAGTCTCTGCTGCCGAAATAGACCTCGCCATTGGATTCACATCGCCAAATTACCCAAAATTGACTGTTAAATCGTCTCCATCGGACATTTTCACCTTAAAGCCTCCTCTGGCCCTCTGCCTCGATATGTGTGAAACCCTATGAAATTAATGCACTGCATTGAAAATCATGCATGTACGGATTTGTACAGACTAGGCACGCTCTCCTGCTGTCCTGTGCATTTTTGAAAATTAGTTCTTAAATTAAGAACTGGGTGGGCTTACCAACTCAGCCGTTTGGCCCAATGGTTAGTGTTGTAGGAAAATCTCCTTCTGGACAGGTAGATTGCCTCAAAGAGCTAGACCCTAACTCTAAGACAAAAAGTGCTTAACATGGATACTGAATTCCTTTCAAATCTATACAAACTAATACATGAGAAGGAAGGAGAATAGCAGTACCTCTTTATTGAGGTTTGTCCCTGCACGCTCCAAATCGAGCTCCAAACTCTCGCTCCTCGCTGAGTCCTGTAGACAAACAAAGTACGACCACTTCCTACTCTATTGATATTAGTTTGAAAATAGATCTATCTATCAATGATAAGTTCATGTAAGATCAGACACAAACTAGAAAGAAATAGGCCAAGCATGTCATATTAATGAGAATAACGACAACAGTACTTACAATCATAGATACGAATGCGACAGCTTCGTCAAGTCCCATTCGTCTAACCCTTGCTCGAAAGATCCACAACCTGGATGATGGCAGCTTCACTGTTCACTCTCCTTTGACTGACTATGTGTTTCCTAAGAGATTATAGGTTTCATGCTAGCAATTCTTCCCCCTTTTCACCATCATAGAGCTTGCTTATATAGGTTAAGAGGAGCTTAACCTCTTGAGTTATCTTTAGAACAAGTTGAGGAATTCCCTCCTTGGATCAGCGATCTCCTCATGGAACCAAGAATTCAAATGCAACTTCCTTCCAAACTTGAAATATCCTCCCCTTATTCTCCTCAACGGGCCAACTACTCCCTCAGATTAGAAAACACTCCCTCAAAAGGGGCATTAGAGAACTATAGCGCTCCTTAGGAAGCTTGAGGGGGGCACCAGCGCTCCAAATATGGATAACGCTCCTTCAGAGGGGCAGATGAGCGTTATAACGCTTCCTGAAACCTTATAGGGGAGCACCAGTGCTTTTAAGGCTGATGTAGGGGAGCACTCACCTTCAAAACCTTTGTTTAAGAGCTCCTCTCAGGTGATAAGAGTTCCTTAACTTCAGTTAATCATTTCCCTTCCTCCAAATCAAGTGTCTGAGTTATTCTAGACATCTTTTTAGTGTCATCATCATGGAAATATGATTTGTTTGATGTTTGTGACACTTGTGAATGTCATGCGACACTTACGACAGTTGAGAGGATCATGCGACACTTACGACACTTATCGAAGTGAGCAATATTGAGGTGTAACAGATTGCCCCCCAAAGTATGAAGTTAGAAGATGCGAACTGATAACTGAAATGATTTGTAGACGTTCAAGCAAGGGTATAGACACAGAGAACTTGACAAAAGATGCACACAAACATCCAACAAATATCATGACATATTTCAAAACCCAAGGCAAGCATACCTATGCTTGGGTGATCAAGACTTGCAAGATATGGCCACCATAAAATACACTGCGGATCCATAATTGTATTGATGAAAAGGTATAGCCACCGAGAATACAATGTGGATCTATACTCTGATGACCTGGACTGATCTTAGCCATGCAGAATACACAGTGGATCTACGAGATGACAATACATAGCCACGACCAATACAATGTGGATCTATGTAACAGTGTATGTATCATTCATCCAAGAGAAACTCCTTCGCAACCTGGGCAAAGTATATATCAGAGTGATGACTCAACCGAGGGTCTTATTACCGATCCCAATGTGGCATGATTCTAACCATGTGAATAGATGTCCTAATGTCAAACATGGCAGAAGCCACTTGATTACTGGTCAATGGTGTGAACCGTTAACAAGTGCGAGGGAGATCACCATTAATGTCAATGATTCCCAAGGTACCTTAGTACATTCCAGTGAATGTGAATAGATGAGTTGAGGTCAAACACCCGTGGAATCATCCGATCAGAGGTCAATGATGTAAACCTACTGTTGAATGTGAGGAGGCCTGCCATTGAGGCATGCAGGTCCCAAAGTACTAACTAGTTTCTAAGTCTAGTTCCCGGATAATGTGTTGAAGTCGACAGGAGTAGACTCGTCCAAGGAGGGCCTTGATATATCCCCCATCAACGACATGAAACAGACACAAAGATGTAATTGGTAGATCAAATGAACATGGATTGACACAGCTTTTGAGGCAAGATATTTGGGATGGCTGACTCTAGAGGCGGACACTTCCCTTGAACACTGAGGCACAACGACAAAACATGACATGGACCAAAACTATGTAGTGGATACTGTGACTTGTGTGACTTGTGTCGGGCGACCCAAAGGAGTGAAAGGAACTCAAAGGATTGGTTCAGTGAAGAGGTTCAACGGATTATAATGCGTGCAAATGAGAAAGTGCCGTGTTCAAGGGCGACTCTAAGAATTGCTGGATGATGTTCTCAAGAGACTGCTTGGCTTGCTCCTTTCAATTTTTCCCCCATCCAGATAGACGAGTACCTCTTTTTTGATTTAATGAGCTCAAGGAGGATAACACATGCTCGATATAACTCACCTTCGGTAAGTTCCTCTTCCTTTGTTTAACGAACCGGAAGAAGTAAGGGTTTGGTCCCATATGGGCCTGTCAATGTGTGTTTTAACGAGTCCAAAGACAGAAAACTCGAAGGTTTTTCGGGATTATAGAGTTTGGAAAAACACTTAAAAGAGAATTCTCTCAGTTCCTTTTTTGTACAGGAGTCTAACGAGAGCGAAAAAGAGAGAAACTATCACTCGAAAGACGCCCTTTCTAACCTTTTAACGAGTGTGAAAGGAAGCAAGGTCACTCGAGAATCTTTTCATATTTAGAGAGTCTGAAAAGGGTTTAAAGATGACTCCAGGGGGGTTCCTTTTTTGTGTGTTTGTGTATCTGTACGGGTTCGAAAAAGAGATAAAAGTTTACCCGGTTGCGTTCTCATATTTTCGAGCTCGAGAACGAACTAAGACTATGCTCATAAGCGCGACAAGGTGAATAATCCATCAGAACTGCCAGGAAACCTACGATGCCAAAACTACAAACCAGGGGTTTAGTGAAGCCATTATATTGTTAGAGAAACCCATAAATGACTATACCTTATAAAAAATGGAAATTTATAAATAGAAATACAATGAAAATTCCATTTACCATTTCATTTTGCACAAGGATTTTGGAGTAGTGGAGATTCTCATTTTGAGGTGGATCTTGTTTTGCTCGTTGCCGGAGCTACGGTTGACCATTTTTCTTGCCGTTCAGACCAGGTAGATATTCATATCTACTTATTTCAATTACATGGTTTAATATTCATTTTCATAGCATCATTCAATTTAAAATATGAAGCCCTAAGTTGCCCCAAAAAGATCAAAATTGGCCTCTTTTAAAAATAATGGGAAAAGGGGGTTCTTTTTGCAAAAACGTTCTAGAAGGGGATGGCCAAGATGCCAATGCCTCAATAGCTGATTCGATGGGTCGTTTTTGGCATAGAACTCATGAAAAATCCCCACATACGCCCACGCAGCCCTAAAGAAATCGTTTGCATTTAAAAACGTTTCATTGTCATATAATGGATATTAAATGGCTAAGAGAGGGTGTGGTGATTGTAAAAGAGGGTGTGGTCACTTTAAATGATGTGGGCATTAGATTTCATGCTTTTATATTGCTTTTGAAAATTGCCGAAATTTCCAAAATGTTGAAATGTTGAAATTCTTTATTCTTTTGTTTTGTAGGTGATTTCGGCGACCATGATCGAGTGGAAAGAACGAGAACATGAGATGGATGACTTAGCTGCCTTGCGGAGTCCTCGCACACGGGCCACATTGCGAGCTTGTGGCTTACTAAAGTTCTTCAAATTGCAAAAAATGAAGAGGGAGATTTTGTTGCTTGAGCACATGATCGGCCTATGGGATGTTGCAGAGCAAGGATTCCAGATTGGCACACAACTTTTAACCATTGAGTTAGAAGACGTGTATTTTTTGACTGGCCTCTCGAAAAGAGGAGTTCCCATATCTTTTTCCAGGTAGAGGGCGCTACCTGAGCAAGTGGACGTGTATCTGGCATGTCACTGTGTCCCAGGAGCAAGACTAGTAGGGGGTAGAATCCCTATCAAGGATATCCGAGAGCTACCCCTCCGGTCCATACTGTTTGCCATCACGAGTGTGTCAAGCAGCACTAGTGCGCATATGGAATCAAGATCGCAGGTGGATTATGGTGTTCAATGTTTGGAACCAACACTGTTCAACTGGAGTGCAGGGTTCCTTCAAAATGTGAAGGAACAGGTTTCACGGTGTCGGACGAGACATAAACAGTTTGGTTATGGCTCTTTTCTGGTCTCATTTTTCCTGGAGCGCATCCCATAGATGCAGCCTCAAATAGAACTAGCGGTGCAACCGGTGGACGAACTGAGGATGGAGAGGTGGACTAGTCTGTCTCCGAGGCTAGTAGCAGAGTCAGAGTTCCGTTTCATTGGAAATTTCTTTGCTTGGCTGAGATGACAGTATCTCTGGATAGAGATCTTCCCATATGTCGAGGTGGATTTCCGCGGGAGTATGGATTTGATTTTACCTGCGGGGGAAAATTGGGATGCTTCAGGTAAGAGACTGAGCAACACCTTGTCTAGTTTTTTTTTTTAAAGTTTTTGATGTATATATATTTTGTTGGGTATGTAGAAGAGTTTTTGACAGATGTATTTTTTTCAACATGCAGACAAGGGAGCAGTGCGCCCGATCGATATACCGATACCAGGACGTCGCGGGGGCATTCCGTTTGCAACAGATCCGGTAGTACCAGTGATAGGTCTCTGGGAGGTTGAAAGAAACCTCCAAGGCCTCATGATGGGCATTCCTCCTCTACGGAGGGGAGAAGTTCCTTTACATCTGCAGAGGCACACTGTGGGAGTACCAGAGAATATCAATTGTCTACTGAGGCGCATAGTGTGCACGGTGATGTGTTGCTCACAACACAAATGTAGTGTGGGGAGATTAGAGTCTCTTTGGTGATCGTATTTTGTATGCCTTGTCAGGCGATGTTGTAGGGGTTTAAAGACTTGACATTTTGCTCTTCTACATACTTTATTGATGTAATCAAAACATTTCAGTCACGCCATATATATATATATATATATACAGTTCTGAGTTTTTACAGTGCCAATGATTTGTACATGATGATGTCTGTGATGTGTTTTTAATTTACATGTGATGTACAATTTTGCTTTCCTTAAATCTTATATGTGGGCAAGATACCAATCCATGATATAATTAGCTAACGAATCCGAAACACTATTAAGTTCTCTTGGAATGTGTCTATATTCAATGTAATCGAACATTCGTTCAAGACGACAAACTTGTAGGTGGAGACATAGCAGGATAGGACTACGGATAGCGTAGATAAGGTTGAGTTGATAGACCACGAGTTGGGAGTCTAAGTAAACAATGATACGAGAGATACTTAGGGATGAGGCTTGGGTCAACAGTCCAATGACAACATGATATTCTACCATGTTATTGGTTGCTGGTCCTAAGCAGATACCTTTTGAACTCACCACCTCGTCTAATTGGTAAATAACCCAGGCTGCTGAAGCAATATTCCGGGTATGTCGACTAGCGCCATCCGTGAACCCGAAAAATATAGAAAATGAAGACGTCATCTGCGCATGAAAACACAAGCACAGTCATGAGTGGCAACGGTAAAGACTCGAGCAGGCGAAAGAAATAGACACACCAAACTAAAATATAATAATGTACAAAGTACCCATGCTGGGTAATATAAGCATAGTACTTTTTAAGGTAAAGCCTATTTCGGGGCTCTCCCAGGGAAATTCCATCATGATCTACTAATTCATAGGCACCTCTGTGTAGAAAACGCTTCACGATGTAAGGACCACGCCACATAGGTTCTAACTTTCCTGTCTCCAATTTATCATGAGCTTGGTCATAAACAAGGTCTAAGTCTCCTTCCGCAAAAGTCCGAGGGTGGACGGATTTGTCGTATTGACTCTTAATTCATTTTTGATGTGCCTCATTAACGAGAGCAACATCACGACGTGTTTTGTCCAGCTTGGATAGATACAAGAATCGTTCTTCTTCAGCAGAAGTATGGGGCAGGAGTTCTACTTTAAGTTTGAGTGATGGAATCTCACACTCGATTAGTAGAATGACTTCAATGCCATACACCAACTGGAAAGGAGTAAATCCAGTTGAGGTTTTCACAGAAGTGCGATAAGCCCAAAGAGTAGAGAAAAGTTGTAAATGCCATGATGTCTTGTTTTCCCCTACCATGCGTTGGATCATGGTTTTTAGGACTTTGTTGATGGCCTCAACTTGTCCGTTGGCCTGAGGGTAGTAAGGGGATGAGTTTTCATGGTGAAAACCCAATTTGACATGTAATTCGCTCATCATATGGTTCTTGAAGTGTGTACCATGATCAGTGACAATGGCACATGGTACACCAAAACGAGTTATGATATGGTACAAAGCTGCAGTACGACCATCATTCAGGAAGGTCGGCATAGCCTCAGCCCATTTGGTGAAGTAGTCGACGACGAAAATGATATAACCATGCCCCTCGGCTGAGGTAGGCTTACACTGCATGAAATCGATACCCCACTTGGAAAAGGGGCCGATGGCGATAATGGGGTGCAACACAGTAGGGTGGGTGCGTGCCTTCTTGTTAAAGACTTGGTAGGGTGGGAATTTTTTGACGGCCTCGATGCAATCTTTGAAAATCGAGGGCCAAAAGTAGCCAACACGTAGGATTTTTTGGGCTGTGGCCATCCCGGAAAGGTGTCCACCACAGGCACCAAGGTGACAATCGTTCAAAACGTGTTCAACCTCCTCGTGAATCAGACATCGTCGAAGGATAGTGTCAATACCACAATGATACAAGGTGTCGCCGATGATGAGGTAACGACGAGAGTGGTGACGAATGCGTCGACGCTCTTCGTGAGAAATGTTGGGCTGAAAACGTTGGGTTTGAAGGTAGAGGAGAATGTCTCCATACCAAGGATCAGAGGTGCTGATGAGGAAGAGAGATTCATCGGGGAGAGAATCTTTAGGTTCAATGTCTTCATCGGCATGAGGGAGAGCACAAATAAGCTCAACAAATACCAAGGATTTTTTGGCTTTGGCCTTCGTAAACTCAAGATCGAATTCCTGAAGAATAACGATCCATTTAGAATATTTGCCCCCAAGTACTTGACGTGTCAAGACATGGTACATGGGGTTGGAGTCTGCGATCATCGTGGTGGTGCATAATAAGATGTAATGGGAAAATCTATGGACAGTGGTGACGGCTGCCAGAGCCAGTTTCTCGACATGTGAATATTGGAGTTCGGGTCCAGATAGACTCTTGCTCAGGTAATAAATCACATGTTCTTCGCTATTGGGGTTCTCCTAAACTAACACCATTGCAATAGTGGAAGTGGAGGCGACCAAGTAAAGGATATAGTCCTTTGTATACTCCGGAGGGTGTAACAAGGGAGTGTGGGTCAAGGCATGCTTGAGAGCATCGAATGACTGTTGGGTAGTGTCATCCTATATGAAAGGGGTGTTTTTCTGTAGTAACCGCATGAATCCTTTAGTTATCTCGACGTAGTTGTAGATGAAACAACGAAGGACGTTTTCTTTGCCCTGCAAAATTTGGAGTTGGGTTAAATTGGTAGGTGGGGGTAAGGCTAGAATGGCCTTAATCTTTAAGGGATCCACCCTGATCGCATATTTGGAGACAATGAAACCGAGGAGTTGACCAGATTCGACAGCAAAAATTCACTTGTGTGGGTTCAAGCGAATACGGTAGAACCAATATCGAAGAAAAATCGCCCACAAGTGATCAATGTGATCGGATCGATTGGATGAGTGGGCGGGTAAATTGTCGAGATAAGGCTCCGCAATATACTTGATATCATGGAAAGCGTACGACATGGCCCACTGGAAAGTAGCACCAGCATTTTTGAGGCCAAATGGTAACTTTCGATAGGAGAAATTTCCCCATGGGAAGATAAAGGCTGTCTTATGTTGATGAGCAGGTAAGATTTCAATCTGGTTATACCCAGAAAATCCATCCATGAAAGAGAAGATTACGCTCCCTGTGCAATTATCGATGATTTGGTAGATGAAGGGTGTAGGGTAGTTGTCCTTGGGACAAGATTTGTTGAGAACTCGATAGTCAACACAAACACAGATGGTCCCTTGTTTTTTGGCAACCGGAACAAGGTTGGAGACCCATTTAGTCAAAGGGATGGGATAGATAAAGCCAGATTTTAGAATTTTTCCAACTTCTTCCTTTATAGCTATGATTTTCTTGGGATGAACCAGGCGAAGCTTTTGTCGAACATGTTTCGCGTCAGGGTAAGTCTTGATTTTGTGTATGATGATTGAAGGGTCGATCCCTGGCATTTCCTCATAGATCCATGTGAAGACATCGCAGAATTATTTAAACAAAGCGGTGTAAGAGACCACTTCTTCGGGTGTGCATTTAGCACCAAGGTTGATGTTTTCCATGACACCTTCTTTGATCGAAATGTCAATAACGATCATAGTAGAGATGTTACCCATATTCCCCTCAGAGAGAGTATCTTGTGTGAGGATGGGAGATTGCGGAGCATCGGTAACATCGGGAGGGAAGACAGAGCCTATGTCTTGATGGATTTCCTCCAAAGGCAAAAGAAAAGAGGATCGGTGATGGTTATCATCCCAAGGTATATCGTCAATGCTAAGAATTTCCATAATAGATTCATCGGAAGGAAAATTTTTGGAAATGTAATCGATGGCGGACGATAGGGAATCCAACCATGAGGGCACCGAGTAGGCATCAGGTGCCAGCAAATGTGGGTTGTCCGGAGAGGGAGAGAGAAATTTAATAGCTACGTATGTGGCCTCGGTTGGGCTAAGTGGCATAGTGTCACCGAGCACATCAAATTCCAGGGGACTAGGTACAATCCAAGGATCAAATGATTCCAAGGATTGATAAGGCATAGTCGAGATCATATTGACGTCGACAATATGATGCGCAGTAGGTGGAAGTGGTGTAGGGAAAGTACCCATAAGGCTAGAATATTTCAATAAGCCAACACCAATGCTTTCATACGTAACTGGGTGGTCTCCCAAAAAAGGAATGTTGTTGGTGACAGGGACGCGAGCGTCGGGTGTACAGAAATCGAGCTGATCGACGGTGACAATTTTTCCTTGATGGGGGAATTGTACACATCGAAACATCGATGAGGCGACTAAAGTCATAGCGTAGAACCAACTTCTTCCAAGTATTAGGTTGTAATCGAGGGGGGAATCGACCACCTCGACATCAACGATAATAGTTTTTCCGCCCAACTGAATGGCTAAGGATTGTAATAATCTGTGAGGATGAAAACCTTGTCCATCGAAAGCGCGTAACATCGTAGGGGATTTGTTAAGGGCAGGTGCTTTTAAGCCTTTCCAACAAGCTAGGGACATGACACAAGCAGAGGCTCCCTCATCTAAGATAGTTCAGTGGATTTGTTGATTGTGAACAACAACATCGATTTGAAAAGCTAACTAGTGGGAGAGTCACAGTTGATGATCATCCAGATTAAACGTGAGGTTATTTGATGACTTGGGATCAAAAGCGCCGATAGCAGCTAAGAGCATTCTACGTTGGCTGGGACAGTGTTGTAGAACTTCCAAGGTGGACATAGCACACAGTGCTTGGGCCAAATATTCTACAATGTTGTAGTTTTGGGCAACTCGTGAATTAGGATTGAAGGTAGATTTATGGATGGTTCTCTTAGGAGGGCGTAATATGGAGTCAAACAAAGGTTTCTCAATCTGAAGTGGCCCGGATGGAGGGATAGCATATGGAGGACTAACGGAAGATGGTAACAGGTCCGATATGGGACCATTAGTAGTTGGTGGCTTATCAGGTTTAACTGGCGTGTCATACATCAAAGTGTGAGTGGTCAGATTAACCCCATTAAACATGTAAATGTGGGCACTTGTCGAGGCCTCATCATGAGGTTGGTTGGAACTGCCCCCTGCAGTGGGGGTTTGAGCAACCAAAGATTGCTGCTGTGGAAAAGGTTGAGTAAGCATAGCGGGTTGTGAATTTCCCTTGAAAATCTTGGCCACTTCATCGCGATGTGGACAGTCTCGAGTGTAGTGATCGTCACCACAAATGAGACATGGGAATTTCAGTTTTCGTTGTGGTTGTTTTCTGGCAGCAGGGGCTTGTGGTTGATTTTTTGGTTGTTCGTTGTTATTGTTTTTCTTTGGTTTATTTCTCACTTTCTTCTTGCCCCCAGGTTGTTGTGAAGCGGTTGATTGAACTGCATTCACCTCAGAGACCTGAGTTTGAGGGGGGGTAGAAGAGGGTGCAGTCGGGCTGGGAGCAGCCGTCGAAGTGGGCCGTTGAATCGTTCGAGTCGAATGGGAATTAGATTGGGTTTTGAAGGGCCAATAACTCCATCCGCGTGGGAAGTAGATGATGATTTGGATAGATCATTAGTGACACGGGTAGCATTCGGTATCAACTCGTACAGAGTACCAGATTGTGAATAGACTAAGTCTAAGTATTGAGCTCAGGACATAACTTCTTCCTCGGTGACTACACCACCCATGGCAACATCACGAGAGATCTGGGGTAACAATGATTTAGTGAACCATTCCGATAACAATTGGTGAGGAATGACCGCTTTGATTAGCCTTCGTCGTCGTCTCCACTCATGAATATGGTCGGAGATATGTACGGAAGTTTTCTGATGAAGGGAGGTTAATAGTTTAGTACCCATCTCATATCGAATGGGTAGTTGGAAGTGTGTGAGGAAGGACATGGCGAGGGAGTTGAAATCCTGAAAAGATGCGTGTGGTAGTTCAGTATACCATTTTTCCACGGAACCTGTAAGCGTTCATTGGAAAAGACTCAAACGTATAGAGTCGTCCATGAGGGAGTTGGATGAACACCACAAATGGAAAGTCATCACGTGGTTGTTTGGGTCTTCTCCAGACTTTCCGTCAAATTTTGGGATATTAGAAGGAAGTTTAGCTGGAATAGCTGGCCAAACCAGAGAATGATAAATAGGATCATTCCTTAACTCAGACAAGTCTGGAAGATCCAGGGTAGCTAGAAAAGGTAGTTGTCGATTAACCTGTGGGTAATGCTGGTGTGGCATGGGGACACCAGTGGGGCCAATCACTGGGTTATGTGGGTAATTGTAACTAGTGGGCCCTCTTGTATGGGGTTTTTGTTGACTAGGGTACATAGGATTTGAGATGTTTTGAGAAGCATGTGTGAGTGGAGGATAACCGGATGGGTTTTGAGGGTTATAGGCTGGGTTTGGCATTTGTCCATAAGGAGGTTGTTGCGGAGTCTGAGAAGTGTGTCCTGCCAAGAACTGTGGGTTTCCTAGAAAAGGGACGTTCCACGGATTGGGCGTGGTAGACACATTTTGTCCATATGGTTGATGGTAGAATCTGGATTGAGGCTACCCCCCAGAATGAGGGTGCCCCCCAAATGGAATTTGTCCTCTGGTGGGAGGATTCCCCCCAACTTGAGGGAGAGTTCCCAGAATTTGAGAACCAGACGTAAATGACTGGCCAATGGCGCTGAGTGGATTAGGACCACCAAGACCGGTCCCTCCGGGTTGTTGGATAGGTATGGAACCTCTCGGAATAACTTGGGTAGTAATGGCTTGGGTAGTAGTGGCAGTGAAAGTATTCAGTGCTCTGTACCCAAAAGGGAGTGTAGGTCTTGGTGTTACAGGTGTGCCAATTGCAGCTTGGTTGACCATCGCGTTACCAGCGGGAATAGTTGGAATGTGAGGGACTATTGTAGAATGGGCCATATGGAGGGGAAGAGTAGACCTTGGGCCAATGGATGATGTGCTCAGACCAACGGGTGGTGTGGCTGTAAAAATGGTAGTACCAGTAAAATGGTTTAGGGGTACGGTGTAGGAAATAGGTGCATCAGCACCCATCCCTGTTCCATAAATATCTCACACCATGCGCGGTGGACTTCGAACAATGTCCGCGGTCCAAAAAGGGTCATCGGCTAAAGGGTTTTGATGAGACCCAGTTAGGATGTCAGAAGGATTGACGACGACAAATTCACTAGTGGAATTCAGTTGGAGGACATGTCGTTAATATCCCTCCGGAATGCGGAAAGCTTCCAGAGAATCTAAAACAATTCGAAAACTCTCTAAAGGAGTGGGAACTTCTTCCTGGGAAGTTGTAGTGTCTTGAACCTCGCTCTGTTGAGGAGATTCCTCCATAGAATGAGGGGGTAAAGGGGTGTTTCCTTCCATATTTTCTGGAGGAAGTCCCTGTAGCCTCCGCGAACGGCGTGGAGGGTCGATGTTGGTGAAAAAGAGTCGGCAAAAGAGATCTATGGCCAACTACCGAAAAGAAACAACATGCGCTAATAAAATCTAAGAATCACAACCAAGCAAACATGATTTTCTCTCGATGACCATACTAGTTGGTGATGAAATCCAATGTCGCGTGATCAAGTCAAGAAGGGGCGGGGATAGGGTGGAACGGTTACAATGGCGACCTACTTAATGGACTTACGCCTTGGTGCAAGCTTCCACGCAGTAATTGTGGATTTACCCTCCAAGGAGCTCGAGTGAGTTTGACCAATGTCTTCTCCAGGTACAGTGAGACTTCCCTTTACTGTCACCTTGTGTAGGGCCCTAAAGATTATGGCCACTAAGGTTACGAATTCGTAGTCAGCCCCTGGGTGGGAACAGTCGATAGTCCGATATGAACGTATGGGCAGGGTATCAAGCCCAAAATCAACTAAAAGGATTCCACGCAGTAATTGTGGATTTACCTTTAAGCGATCCCCATAATACGATCTGACCACCACAATCAGCTGAACCATGGAGGGATAATCTCCATAACTCACCTGAATGCGACCTCATGCATAACCCCTGTGTGAGAGGAGGATCCCAGGCAGACTTATACGATAATTGGATTTGACTCTCCCTAACATAGGATGCTACTGTTTGTTTTGGAAACTTTGGAGAGTTATGCTCACAACCTAATCCAAAGTACTAAGCCTAGTCTACTATTGGTGGAGGATCCTAGAAAAGAAAAATTCTAGATAATTTTTAATTAACATTCATTTTATAGTTGTTCTTTACTCAAAAGGGGTGCATGGAAGTGAAACGAATGGAATTATGACTCAGTCCCAAAAATGCATCAAAGATGATAAGCAGTCATTTCTTTTCGATGAAAATCTATCTAAGGGAGAGAGAGAGTTCTTTTCACTAACAGGCACTAATAAGGAATGTCCTCAAACAAATTTTCTTCGAATCAAATGCTGATGTGATGCTAAAATTTTTGAGATACCTTCTAATACGCACAATCAATCATGAATATGATTCTTTATTGTTTTCATATGAATAATTATTAATTCAAAACAATGCTCGTCTTTCTAATTATCTTCTTGGATGAATGAAAATTAGACCAACACAAGTAAGAATCATACAAAAAATACACCCTCTCGTTGTGATCAAAATAAGAAGCGAAAGAAAATAAACAATCAAGGAAAAATCAAGAACTTCACACCAAAAGAAATGTCGAAGAACAATGATCTTAACTAAAACCAAATGAAAAGATCTGTAGGCCTTTGATGAATTTCACCAGAGTTTTTCACTCAGTCGAAAAGGAGAGAAAAGCAATGCATGGGTTTCAAACTCCAAATGGCAGAAAAACTCAGCAACAATAGTGAAGAAGGCTACAAAAAATCCAAACAGCAAGATGTTTGTTCTTCAAAAAGACAGATGTCAAAGCTGGAAAGGAAGAAGGATTGACTCACAAGGTGACCCAACAAGAGAAACAAAAAGGTAAAACCCTGAAAAAGGAAATTCTGGAAGGTTTATTGGCCAAAGGAGGGATGGCGCTCTATTTTCAAGGACAAGGAGTGTTATAACGCTCTGTGTAAGGTACTCAGGGAGTGCTGGCACTCTGTTAACACAGGGACAGGGGCGCCAGGTTCAGAAATCTCCTAAAAGTCTCAAAAATCCAAAAATTGCAGTTCAGTTTCGACAATTAGGCTGAGTGTGATGGGGTAGGGAGTCAATCAGCTCATGAAACCAATCAAAAGAGGAGTGAACCATGTCTAAAACATTCAAGGGGTAAAACAAGGTCTATGAGGAGAAATCAAAACAAGAAGTTTCGATTTGAGGACTCCCCAGCGAAGTCGCAAGTTTCTGTTGTAGGAAAATCTCCTTGCAGACAGGTAGATTGCCTCAAAGAGCTAGACCCTAACTCTAAGACAAAAAGTGCTTAACATGGACACTGACTTCCTTTCAAATCTATACAAACTAATACATGAGAAGGAAGGAGAATAGAAATACCTCTTTATCGACGTTTGTCCTTGCACGCTCCAAATCAAGCTCCAAACTCTCGCTCCTCGCTGAGTCCTGTAGATAAACAAAGTACGACCTCTTCCTACTCTATTGATATTAGTTTGAAAACAGATCTATCTATCAATGATAATTTCATGTAATATCAGACACAAACTAGAAAGAAACAGGTCAAGCGTGTCATATTAATGAGAATAACGACAACAATACTTACAATCGTAGATGCGAATGCGACAGCTTCGTCAAGTCCCCTTCGTCTAACCCTTGCTCGAAAGATCCATAACCTGGATGATGGAAGCTTCACTGATCACTCTCCTTTGACTGACTGTGTGTTTCCTATGAGATCATAGGTTTCATGCTAGAAATTATTCCCCCTTTTCACCATCATAGAGCTTGCTTATATAGGTTAAGAGGAGCTTAACCTCTTGAGTTATCTTTAGAACAAGTTGAGGAATTCCCTCCTTGGATCAGGGATCTCCTGATGGAACCAAGAATTCAAATGCAACTGCCTTCCAAACTTGAAATATCCTCCCCTTATTCTCCTCAACGGGCCAACTACTACCTCAGATTAGACAACGCTCCCTCAAAAGGGGCATCAGAGTGCTATATCGCTCCCTAGGAAGCTTGAGGGGGGCGTCAACGCTCCAAAGATGGATAACACTCCTTCAGAGGGGCAGATGAGTGTTATAACGCTCCCTGAAACCTTATAGGGGAGCGCCAATGATCCTAAGTCTGATGTAGGGGAGCGCTCACCTTCAAAACCTTTGTTTAAGAGCTCCTCTCAGGTGATAAGAGTTCCTTGACTTCAGTTAATCATTTCCCTTCCTCCAGATCAAGTGTTTGAGTTATTCTAGACGTCTTTTTGGTGTTGTCATCATGGCAGTATGCTTTGTTTGATGTTTGCGACACTTGTGAATGTCATGCGACACTTACGACAGTTGAGAGGATCATGCGACACTTACGACACTTATCGAAGTGAGCAATATTGAGGTGTAACAGTTAGGCAAGTGGATAAAATAATGTTATTGTTGGGGAGGTCCCAGAGTCAAGCCCGCGGGCCTCCCCTTTTTGGTTATATGTTACAACCAACACTAGAATGGTGCTAACCTTGGAAACTGCTGATAAATGAGCGGTATTTTAGGCGGTTGCTGCTAACTTTGACAAAGAAGTGGCTGTTTTAGTGGGGTTAGCCACTAGATTTGGTGGGATCACTGCTATGTTTGGTGAAATTCGTTTTGGCGGGGAGCCTGTATATAACGAAACACCGCCAGATTTGGCGGAAAGGGGTTGGCCATTGGCCAACCCTTTTTTAATTTAAATTTTTGGTTTTCTGGCCCTCATTGGGCATTTTCCCGTTGCCACGTGGCAACCCATGACTAGGCCACGTGGTGACCATCCATTGGCCCACCTCTCTGCCAAGTCATATGCCTACGTGTCAGCTATTGTACCTGCTGAATAGACGATATTTGTCACACTATCCTTAGGCCATGTTTCATATCCTAGGTGGTGCCACTTGGTGTCACCTAGTCGTGCCACGTGTCACAATTTCATTGGCCCAAAGTGTCGAATGAACATGCGACATGGGACGCTGTCATTGGGCCACGTCAGCGTGATGACATCACTGCCACTCTGCTTTCCACATCACCTGCCATGTCCTATATGGATTCCATGTTACCTACCATGTGGTTGTATGGATGCCACGCATCTTCCACGTCCGGTACGGTCTTCCACGTGGCTATATGGACTGCCACGTGGCACCTTCCCATTGGTCCACAGATTTGACCGAAAAATTCCAAAAATGAGTGACATGTGGCAGCCTCTGGTGCTACCACATCACCATGCTGAAATCAACATGACATGTGTCTCCCTCTGCATGTGCCACATACAATGTATGGATGCTGACGCCATCTGTACTGATACATCAGAAGTACGGATATTGACTGGGCTAGGTTGACCAAAATTTTGACTGCAAATATCTTTCGATCCGTAACTTCATTTGATGAACCGTTTACGCCATTGGAAATATTATGACATGCTCTTCGCGATGATGTTGGTTTTTCTGAGCTTTGAGGACTTTGATTTTTTTCCCTTTCTCATTTGTTGAGGCCATTCTAAGCCTCCTATGACACTTCTGAAACTTCTGAGATGTTCCCTATATCCTTCTAGATCACACCTCCCAACTGAAGGAAATTTTGGTCCCAAAAATTCTTTACATTATAAATTTTCATATCCATTGGACTTACAAAAGAAAACCCACACCCAAACTACATCACAAGGCCTAAAAAATATCAAGATGTGCAAGAAAAGAAATGATATGAAACAATTCTCACTTTTACACAATGCCCTTCTATGGGGTTTGAATCACATGTGATTTACAAATATGGCCAATCTCGACTAGCTCAAGGATTTTCCCCATTCGGTCATTCATTATGCTGAACATGTCCTCTTTACCGAGTTGTGATTTCTATAGTAGTTGGTTTCCTCTTGGTGGTAGATTTTCCTACCACACTGCCTGATTGGTTGTCTCCCTCGAAGGTGTCTTCCTGGTCTTCTTGTTCCTCTTTGGACATAGATCTGGATGCAAGGCCCAACAAGTGGCCTCATTATTTCCATCTCTGCTACAATGGATGCAATGGCCTTTCTCCTTCATAGGTGTATTTCCCCTTCTCTTTTCTTTGTATGGAGAGCGATCTTCTATCCTTGTATTTTTTCTGGTTTCCATAACCTTCTTGCACAAGGATTTTCTCTTCCAACACTAGGACACTACATGGTTATTCAATCCACAAAAAGTGCATGGTTTTTGATTCCAAAAGATCTGTTGTATATTGTTAGCATGCTTATAATCAAATGGGATTTTAGAGTTTCGATATTTATTATACCTCTGTGAATTGTCTCTGGATTTATACTGACAAAACGAGCCATCCTCAACTCCTTCCTTGTGATGCTCACCTCTCCCTGGAGGTGTCTCAAATCCTCGACCATGAGAAGCTGTGCTCTTAGCCTTTACTGAATCAGTTTCATCTCCCGATGAACTATTGACTTCTAGAGTCTCAGTGACTGTCTTGGGATCTTCTTCTCGAATGGTTTTGGAGCTTTCTCCAACATCCTTTGGGACATAACTGATCCTGACATATCGAGGCCAAAACACTACCTTGATGGGATCCACAATACCTTGGCCATTGGCTCCAAGGCCTCCTCCTTCGTATCCCATTTTTCCAATCAACTTTAAGATGATGCATGAAGAATGTTGTTCAATACATTTAAAAGAGTCATCAACATTAATCAAGAAAGGAAATACACATGGTTTATTTACCTCCATCCCAAACTAGTACTCTTGGTCTACTTCTCGGGATGTGTCCAGTTGTTCCTGGTGAGAAGGATCAGAGGAAGATGCTTCTAGGAATCCTCCTTGGTTTCTGTATGCCTGAATGTCATCTTCACTTGCTTGACAAAGTGTGCATGCATTTGCACTGTCATGCTCGAAACCATAGATGGTGTAGTTTCCATGGTCACAAAATGGTCTTATCACCATCTCATTTGTACAACCTTCCCCTGTTTGCATCTTCGTGGATTGTAATTTCTCTTTCAACCTTTGGTTCTCTTCCTCTGCAACATGAAATAATGTCTTCAATCTAACATTATATGCTTGAAGGATTTGGTTGAGTTCTTGAAGCTCATCGAACCATGACTGTTTTGGCGATCTCGCCATTCTTAGCTTCAACACCTACAATCAATATGAAGCTTGCTCTATAACCACTTGATCTAAACCCCGGGGGGTGATTAGTTTCCAATAATCATTTGATATTGTCACTCATCCAAAGGGTCAGTTATAGATCATTTTACTTGAGCGGATTGCAATTAAAGGTATAGTTGAAGTCTTTATAGGCTTGAATCCAAAGTGAATAAAAACCTCTTTTAGCTTCCTTATGTGTTATATGTCATACTTGCATTTAATATTGTATGTGCGGAAATTCATGAAAAAACAACATAAGAACATAATACACATAATAGACATGACACTTCCTTTGATAACATAGTTCACTCAATGTGGGCTACGTCTCTAGGTCACACTCCAAATCTTGACCACTTTATTTTTCTCACGGTAGTAATGTCTATTCTTTGCAAGTTGGAAGGCCAAAGTCCATTTTTGGTGATGACAACAAGAGATCATAATGTGATCAGAAATTTTTACAAGATTCACAAGTTCTCATGCTCATGAGGCATCCATGATGCTGACATGGACATCATTCCCACATACTCAATACATAAAAAGAGGAAGAACAATAAAGGACCCCCATCATCATGGAGCCATAAAATGACTTAGATCTGCTGCTCAGATCCAAGCATATATGCAACCCATACAAAGATTCCGAAACTATGAGATTCCTGACTGCTTCGTTGGCCACTTATTATCCAAGTGCCACAAATTCTCTGTTACATATAGTGATTGATTATACGTGTAAGAAGATAATAAAGGAAGAAATATAAGGAATAAGATGATCTTTCTACCTTGCTGCAACCTCTCCATACCCCTTCAGACCTATAACAAGCATACTCTACTTGTAATATACCAGATATAAAAAGTATGTAGAACAGAAATAAAATGCTAGAAATGGTAGAATAACAACAATATAACCAGAATAATCACCACAATAACACTGAAATGATATAAGAATAACAACATAAATAACACTTTGATTCTAAGAGAAATGTTCATGGGCCTCTTCGAGGGGGCAACCTCCATTCGAGCAAAGCTCTATTACAATAATCTCCAAGCTAGGGTTCTCATACCCTCGAATCCTATTTATACTAAATATGTTTATCAAAAGAAGCATCTAGAGGAAGATCCTTCTAGAAGCAAAAGCTTATATTCAGTCTTCTTACATTCGACTTATTCTATTTTATTGCAAGGCCTTATTAATATTGAACTTTATTACATTCAAATATATTGTTCTACCTATGTGCGGGTTAGGACCCTAACATGTCCTCCCCCTTAAAAACAATCTTGTCCTCAAGGCTTGAGATGTGGAAATTGCTGCAGAATGGTAGCTGGTTCCCAAGTGACATCTGCTGGAGTTGTATCTTTCCATTGGATTAACACTTCCTTGATGGTTCTCTGACGCAGGTGACGCTCACGCTGGTCCAAAAATGCTTGTGGCTGTAGCCAAATGGATCCTTCTTCAGCTAACTTGGGAAGGTTGGTTTGAATTTGGAACTTAGTTTCAATCACCTTCTTTAAGTAGGAAAGATGAAAAATAGGATGTAGCTTCGAATTCCTGGGCAAAACTAACTGATAGGCCACCTGTCCCACACACTTGAAAAATGTGTTTGAATTTTTAGTTTTCTAGTCCTCATTGGGCATTTTCACACTACCACATGGAAGCCCATGACTAAGCCACGTGGCATCACCCGGGGGTTCCATGTATCACAATTTCATTGACCCATTTGGCGGCCCAAAGTTTCGAATCAACATGCCATGTGGCATGCTGTCAATGGGCCACATCAGCATGCTGATGTCACTGCCACTATGCTTGCCATGTCACTTGCCACGTACTGTATGGATGCCACATCCCATGCCATGTGGATGTATAGATGCCATGTCCTTTATGGAATTCCATGTGGCACCTTCCCATTGGTCCATGGATTTGATTGAAAAAGTCCAAAAATGAGTGACACATGGCAACATCTGGCGTTGCCACATCACCATGCCGATGTCAGCATGACACCTGTCTCCCTCTGTGTGTGTCACGTACACTGTACATATGCTGATTTCATCCATACTAATGCTGACATCGATAGTACAGATGTTGACTCATCCCTGTTGACTGGGCTAGGTTGATGAAAAACTTTGAATGCGAATATATTTCGATCCGTAACTCCATTTGATGAATCGTTTACGCCGTTGGAAATATTACGACATGGTCTTTGCGATGATGTTGGTTTTTTTGAGCTTCGACGACTTTGAATTTTTACCCTTTATAGTTTGTTGAGGCCATTCTAAGGCTCCTGAGACACTTCTAAAACTTCTGAGATGTTCTTTATATCCTTTCGGATCAACCGTGTACTTTGTCCATGTCATCTGTTGACGTAACTTTGACCTTCAAATTTTTGGGGAAACTCTAGGCTTTGCATCATGAATCACCCAAAGTGGGGTCTAGCTAGAGAACTGAATAATGATCGAATGACCCATAATGTTCCTTGGTTTGATCCACCGAAAGACATTTGGCAGAAGATAAGGGTGATGCGTGGTCCAATCAACTAGTGACATGTTTCAAGGTCTAATTGACACATAAGGTCTGTGAAAGTCATGAATCGGGGTGACAAAGGGCACACCTACTATGGATCCACATCACCCTAGGTGAAATCAACATGCTAAGTCACTCTGGCCTTCGATGCTTCGACGATATTCTCATTCACCAACATGTCGAACATCCTAGAGTAGGACTTCGTTGGAGTAATTTCTGCTATCCTTTCACTAGGCTTGATATAACAGTCAAGAAGGGTCCCTGAAGGATCCTTAGATCCATGGTCCACGTTGATTCACAACTTCAACGTTTAAGGGTTTGGCTGTGTAAATTCCCTTTTTACTACCAGAGTGGTCAACACCAGACTGACCATAGTCTAAATCAAATGGTCAATAGAGGTCCTGAAGCTTCTTTGAATCGACAATCCTCATTGGTTCGCGACTTCGACGTTCCGGGGTTCCACTCGTTTAATACTCCTTTTCTCCCGTAGTGGTCAATGCCAGACTGAACTCCACATAGATCCAATGGCCAGTTGAGATCTCGAAGTATCCTCAAATCTACGGCTCATGTGATTTTGCAACTGATAAGTTGATTAGGGTTTAATAATGGAACAAATCCCATAGTCATAGTTAATGAAGCCGCTAGATATCGGTCAACCCCTCTGGTAACCATACCAACAGGTTGCCTTCAGTTGGTTTTGAAATGTTCATTCACCTTGGATCTTGGGACTCCCAGAGTCTCGAATAACTTATCTCTTTTTTGAGTGTAGCGAAGGGTTCCATGGATCTGGTCCTATGGAACTTTGTCAAGCTCCAGAGGCTACACTCTTAACTCTTAGCCAATATTTGCTTAAGGACATGGGTATGAGCCCATGGTCTCTTAGAAAAATGGTTTGAAGGAAGTTCTTTCCATTCACAAAACTTAAGTTCTAACACAGGGGAAGGTATTTTCAAGGGTTCGATGGGACTGAAACATTCCAATGAATTCTTCCATGACTCTTACATTAAAAAATCAATCCTTGGGAAAATTCCCTTAAGGGTTTTCCAACTAGCAGTTAAACCATAATCTTATTTCTAATTTCAGTTGAATACCCAAGTATAATAGTTCTATTGCTTCTAAGCAGAGGAAAACAAAAACCATTCAAATGAAGGGGTTCATAGAAGAACAATAAGCATTACTAATTTAATCATGCAATGCAAATTTTAGTCATAGACACATACATCCAACCACTCATTTCATTTTTATCACATGGGGTATATGAAATACTTATCTATTATAGTCGATCACCGACCAACTGACTGTGGGTGTTCGCCTTTCCATCCAACCGTAGACTCAAAGGAATTCATTCTTAGCACTCTAGACACCCCCGTGCCAAGCCATGATATCACTAGGGAACTTTTGAAATTTCTTAGAGATCCTTTCTCTGTCACAACCTCTGCGAGGTTTATCAGATGCTCCCTCAACATCAAGCTCGCAACCTTATGCTCAGGTCATGTTTTCTGCAAACTCTCGTATATCCTTTCTCTTGTTCTCTCCTTTTAACCAATACAACTTAATCCTTTAGTTCTTCTTCTCAGTTGGAGAGCCTCACACCCTCTCCCTCTTTCTGAATGGTATCCCTCTTCTCTTGCACACTCTCTCCTTTTTCCTTCAGGGAGGTTCTGGACCTATCATGTTCCCTCTGTCAGAAGGAACTTGGGTCAGTCTGGGCCTGCAGGAAAACTGCACTCTATGGTACTTCAGGCTGACAATTTTCTGTCTTCTCAGCCAAACTCTCCATGCTTCCATTCATGGGGGTAGTTTATTGTTCAACCACTAGTTCTTATTTCATTAACTTATTTTTCCTGGGGATCAGGATGAGGCTTATTAATTCAACAAATATAATTTGGGTCATTTTGACACAATGAACCCTCTCTACAGTTTCCTCACTCTTTCCTCTAGTGATATGAGGGCCAATACTTCAAGGATTCACCCCCACAGTCAATTATTAGAAATATAAACAATAATACATTTACATTGTTCACATGCCATAACATGGTAATCATAATTAATTATTAATTACAAGCTGGGGGAAACAAGGGTATTACAATCCCCTATCCCTTAAAGGGAACACTGTCCTCAATGTTCTTTCTTAGTAAACACCTGTCATGCCTTTTTCATTCAACTTATTTAGAAATATTGATCCTCTTTCTTGGTCAGGTCCTTTCCATACCCTTGGCCTTCATCCCCTCCATTCAATAACTTTGGACATAAAAAATTTTAATTACAATTTCATGCGATAACATCTTATTGTTGTGCAAAATTCAAGAGGAAAAATTTCATAATCTAGCACAATAATTATGTTTGCGGTTCTTGGATTTGCATCCATATGGATTTATTGTTATCTTATCTCACTGTTTTTCCTTGACATACCCATTGTGTGAATGATCCCAATCAATAGTTTATAATAATTATCAAAGTCTCCTCTTCCCTGTGGCCACTCACCCTCTAGGCCTAGCCTTAGGCATCCCCTTCTCTGCTATATAGTTCCTCGGACGATCCATCTTTCCTTACCAAGTCTTTCTCGCACAAGAAGAGTTATAAAGACTTCATTTAGCTTTACAGTCGAGGCATCCCTTAGACTTGCTTTATCGAGGCGTCCCTCTGGCTTGTTTTTCCACAACACAACATATTCTAGGGAGATCATGGCTTACCACATGGTTCTCCTATCTCAACAATATCCTTTTTCATGCCTTCCATATTGACAACCTTCACTTGTCCTTCCTAGAAAGATCCTTTTCATCTCACCTGTATCATAGGTATAAATAAATCATGAGATATTATCATCAATTTCAAATTCAGAATTTTCTTGCAAATATGTCACCTACAAATTTCCAAATTCCACATTTATTTTTAGATCTGTTCCGCATAGGAACCGGATTCACAAGTATGGGACTTTCCTTCCCATAGCAGTTTTTCTTAGCATACAATTGATATTTATTACGGGCTTACAACACTGCCATATCCAAGGCCCTTTTCTTCCTACAATTTCAACATTCCTCAACCAAAAAAAATGTTAGTTTTCCTGCACATTATATTTTAAAAACTATGCATACTAACAATCGATGTCATTTTCATCTATTCAAGGGTACAAGGAAAAAGGAAATATCATTATTTACGTATGAATCCTTTCAACACACTAAATTTTCCCAATGCAATTTTAATTGTGAAATGACTTTAATTCATGTGCCAATATTCATGGCTACATTCATACCTAATGTTCCCTTACATTGGGTTTAAGCTTTCCACACTTATGGAAAGCACCTTGTCATGGTGTGTTGGAGCTCAACCAACCTCTTCACCATAAGGTTTGTTCATTCTCATTCATTATTTCAACAAGACTATGCTTCCTTCTACAGGATGATCACGACCCCAAATTAGCACATATGAAACTTAAAATTTTCTCTTGAATGCCCCCAAACATTTTTCCTTCATTAGTAACCAAGGGTCCAACACTCATGGCTATCCGAATTCTCTTTTCTTTAACACCTCTACAATTGAAGTAGAGTATTGGAAGTTCCTCCTTCCTTAATGGGAAATATATTGTCTACCCTCTTATGCAATATTCATTTCCTCAATGCATTCCATGCGATGTGCTAACTATGAGCACCTTTATTCCCAATCTCCCTAGATTGGTCATGATACCCATTGTACTCCTTACTCATGCATTTTCTTGCAAAGATTATAACTCATCCTTGACTGGAAACAAATTCTTTTCTCTATTGTTTAGATTCTTCTTTCCTAAATCTTACCTTGCTTGGGTAGCAATGACATACAATAGCCAGTCAAAATTATTCACATATCAATAGGATAATGAAATATTTTCAGAAGGGGTTCTTACCAAATCCATTCATACCTTATGCCATACAGACATGGACATTTTTATACCTTTTCTGGCTGCTAGCATCCTTTTTTACCGATGTTTACCTCATCAATAGTGCTTCATGGGGCTCCCAAAGTCCCCTCAACAATCTTTCAACATTGACCCTCTCACATTCATCCTCTTCTTGAGTTTTTATTTTTATTTTTAACCATTGGTAACTGTCTTTCCCAACAATTTCAATTTCTTTCTATACATGACATATATCACAATTATATTATTCATCATGTAAAATAATAATGCATGTATCATAACATTCCAATCAATAATTTTTTTTCAAATATATCCTTGCATATCTTTATGCACTTCATCACATTATCCTTAATATTTTCATGAGTGCAACACAAACAATTCTCAATTTTTTTTACAATCATACAACCATCATCATTATGGTGTCAACACATTTACCTCCATCATTAAATCGGTCTCTCATACCAAAGAAATACAATACAAAACAAGAAATGAGTCAAGGAAATCTTCCCTCATCCAACTCCTACACAACCCTGAACTTTTAGTTCAGTTGAGTTATTTTCCAAGGCCTCACTGCCTTTATGTAACACGGTTTGACCAAGCCTATTAATTTAAATATGCTTATTTATTCATTTTTCCCTTTTCCAGCTATACTTGTTCCCACAACTTCTCTTCTAAGGATTACAACTCTGTTAAACAATTTAGAGTTTTTAGGGTGAGAAAAGTGTTCTTTTCTCCTTCTTTGCTTATGCAATCTACTTCTTATTGTGATCTCCATGATCTTTTCCTTGAGTAGTCTTAGTTAGGTTCACCTCAACCTTCTTGGTAAATCAACATGCTACAAAAAAAAACCTTTTATTCACAATGAATCATGAGCCTGTGCATTCTGCACATTACCATTCAGTTATCAGAATGGTCAACATTCATTTGTTAGTCTTCCACTCATACATTTTGTTCTAGAATGTAATCCAAGATTCTTATATAAATAGGCTTGTAGCTCATTGCTTAATTCTCAACAATCATTAAGGTTGTGATTTTGTTCACTTGACATAGACTTTACACCGTTCCTTCATAGAGAACTCCTTTGTCATGCGACTTACTTCTTGCATATCCATCACTATTTGATGGCCTCAACCTTAAGTCAGCTTCAACTATTTACCAAATATTCCATAAGGGATATAAACTTGCATTTTTGTTATACATCCAACTTATTTATACGCACATATTCTGTTGGATTACTGAGAGGGGGGTGAATTAGTAATAACATAATTATAATCCTTTTTCTTCAAATGTTATATCAATGTAGAATTATTATCCAATAATGAGAAGTAATAAATAAACAATCACACACATACATAGTACACCAACGTTTTACGTGGAAACCCAAATCGAGAGAAAACCACAGAATGCTTTTTCTTATATGTCTTGAAGAATTACATTCATTGGAAGCACCAACTTCCTTTGTTTTCCAGCTGCAACTGGAAGGAGGCTCCAACCCCCTAGTTTCTCAA
>ML786551.1:453282-473388 GCA_009831015.1 Picea engelmannii | reverse complement strand
AACCATGCATCAACCTATAATCAACCTGTACCATAAACAAGTGCATCAACCATGCACCAACCTGTAATCAACCTGTACCATAAACAAGTGCATCAACCATGCACCAACCTGTAATCAACCTGTACCATAAAAAAGTGCATCCATCCATGTACCAAGTATGTTCCAATCATGTGTCAACTACTCATCAACTATGAATCATCAATATGTACCAACATCATCAACTATACACTTCATGTATGTGTCAACTCATCAACTACTTGCCTCAACCATGTACTCAACATGCGCCACAACCAAAAGCCCTCATCAATTTCATCATCCAAATCTGATTTGTAGCCTTGTAATAGCTCTGTAATATACCTGCAAACATTTCTTAACTTTAAAAACAAGAGACTAGCATTTTTATCAAACTTTTCTTTAGTCTCACATGCCTCGTTTTGGATTAGTCAACAATCCTAACTTGAAGTAATCATAACTTTGAACCTGTAATGTAGAAAGATATGAAACTGATAAAAAATGTTCTTCAGTTTGTTTTATGTAATTCTTCCAAGTGGCACTACTTGGAACCTCTCAGAAAAGGAATTATAGCAAAAATGACATACCTTGCTGAATTCTGGCTTATTCTAGAGAGCAACCTTGTAGAGGGTGTCCCGCACAAAATATTTGATGAACTGGTTTGAAACTATTACAAAACATACTGCAAACTGTACCCTAACCAACACAATTTGTATCACTGAATTTGGATCCGTTATGAATAAGTTATGATGTTTTTACCCGAAACACCTGATTTTGACTAGTTTCAGGACTGGCCACAAACCCTATTTTCCACAGAGTGTAACTCCCAAAATTCAACGACCCACAAGATGAATTTTTAACCACAGATACTTGAATATGTTTTCTCACTTTCATAGAAATTTTAGGATCTGAATCATTATAGAAAACAATTTATAGCGAAAATGGTGAGATGACCTGAAAATAACATACCTTAGAAAACACCATCAAAAGAATTTATCCTTCCTTGCATTTCGGCCTTCTTTTCTTCACTTTCCTCAGAATTTTGGCTTAGATATAATTTGTATACCTCAGACACCTATAGATATTCAATATTCTCAAGTGTGTTTCAAATGAGAGAGCCTTGCCTCTTATTTATACTCTCCAAGTAGCTTCCTTAAAAACATCTTCTAGGTCACTTGGCCCCACTTTCCGTATTCTAGGGCTGGGTCCACTTCTAATTTCTCCATTAAAATTATTATTGAAATAATTTATTTTTGTATTCACTTTGAATTATAATACACTCATCACCTCACTTTATTATTTACCTTTTAAAATCTCTTAAACCACTTTGATTACTTTGACCTTTTGGGGCTTCTAGATGACATATGAGGGTCCTACAACTTCGTAAGGCCATAACTCTCAAACCGTGAGGAGTTATGTGACGTTCCACATACCACCAGAAATGACATGACATGTACTATCCATATAGAATAGTATTGTATGAAAATATATCATAACTCATACCGTTACCCAACAAACAAACTTGGGTCCATTACCCAAACCTGGGGTCTCCAACTTCTCATGTCCATAACTCTCTAACCATGAGGAATTATGTGACGTTCCACATACCACCAGAAATGACATGATAAGAACTATCCATCTAGGATATTTTCCCTGACAAATTCAATTTCCTTCATCTCACTATTCCACAATTAATCATGGGTTCTCTTACTCCACAAAGCGTCTTCCCGTGAGGGCTTTCACCATAAGGGGACCACTTTGGAGTTCATCCATATTTACTTCTTATCAACCATGACAAAAAAATAATGAGTCATATTTACATCAAACACTATTGGGTCCATTACCCAAACCTTTGTGCTATGGGTCTTTCTTCAAGGGTTGACATCAATGACAACCAACCTTAATCAACATATTCCTTGTTTTGTTAACTTACATCCATGATGTACTTAACCATACGCATAATCATAAGCCTATGTGTAGCTCCTATATGTATATTTCACAACTCACATACATATTTACTTTAAAATCATTCAACTCATGATTGTTCACAATCATTCTTATGCGATCCTCAAAGGAATAATCATTTTTCTTCTTATCATGACAACAAAACATCCTTTCTCATTTACTCTTTCATCTATTTATACTAGCATTTCCTGAGGGAATGGAGCACATTCCCTTTAAGCTATTATTCAAAAAAAAACTTTCATGATTCTTCAAAATAGAGTCAACCATGCATCCATGGTATTCATTCAATCTTGGCAAGTGCAATCCTTACCGTATATTTCATTCATACATCAAACATGTGCATCATTTTCACTTTTAACATCATTCATTCATATCTATTCGGTCTTAATATCAATCCTTATATCAAGCAACTTTACGGTGCATTAAATCCATGCATTCAGGCATAAATAAATACAACTAAACATTCATCATGCAAGCTCATTTTCTGCCCCCTTTCCATGTAATTCATACACACAGATATATCAAACTTCCAGATCCTTCTCCCAAGGATATTACTGCCATTCTCATAAAAAGTCTCATAAAGACACTCAACATTGGGCTTCCCTCTCAGATGATAGATTGCAGTCATTCACATGATATCCACATGGCAAGTTTAACATACATAGTCATAACTATGTCCCTTTTTCCATAGGACAACACCCAAAAAGAAAGTATTCTTTCCTATGGTATTATAAAATTATTCAACAGCCTAGAAATATTATCTGGGCAACTCCAGTAGTTCCCAAGGAAACAATACAACTTATCAACTTCTCTTTCATGCCTCAAACTAGTTTTGGTTAACATACGTTTTTATCAAGGGAATCCTTTTCTAGATTCCTTCTCACTACTACTTGAGCATATCAAGTCATACCTTATATGGATACCACCCACCTATGGATATAAATCTAACCCATTGGTCATATAGAAGTGCTCCAACACTTCACTTACCACATTCAGGATCAACATTTCATTAACCATTTTTTTATATTATGAGCTTGATTTCTTATGCGGATTAATTCTTTTATTTTCTTCAATACTTTGATTCCAGCTTAATACACTTCAACAATTTCAAATCTTAATATAATAGAAATAATTATGTAGATAAGTAAACATGCATATCAACAACACATATACCCTGGGGAAACCCTGTACAGGGAGAAATACCCTAGCAAACAATATTCCTTTATTGCATTAATAATGTAATATCTCTTACAAATATCCACCATGAATGTACTTCTCTCAAAGAGCTTGCCAAGATGAATCTGACCTGACAAAGACTTACAATACCTTGCTGCAATACACCTTTGATATGCTGCCTCTTTATCACTGATGTGCTCCTCTATTACTTCACCCTAAACCTCTTATTATATAGGCTGAAGAGGGGAAGAGGAGAAGCTCGAAATAGTAACCTGATTGCATGCATTAGTCATAACTCATCTTCATACTTTAGTTCGAACTTAGAACTAGACTTGAGACTGGTTACAACTCAACATTACACTTTAGTTCAAACTTATAACTAGACTTGAGACTGACATGCTTTAGTTCGAACTTAGAACTAGACTTAAGACTTTAGTTGCAACTCAACATTACACTTTAGTTCTAAGACAGAACTAGACTCAAGACTTTAGTTGCAACTCAACATTACACTTTAATTCTAGACTCAAGACTTTAGTTGCAAATCAACATTACACTTTATTTCTAACATAGAACTAGACTCAAGACTTTAGTTACAACTCTTGACAAGGCAATTTGAAATTCTCTTCATGGTGGATAATTTTTACACGTGCCAATGCACTAGATCAATACAATTACATCATTTGAAATATTAGGAATATCATTTGTTTCTAGCTCATAGGAATTTTACATTCAACCTAACTTTTGCTAGATACCTTGACTTTTGCTCATGGCTCACAAGGTTTGACTAGGCTCACAGAGGTTGTATGTTCCCCCTGACTTTTGCACTAGCCTATCTATGCTCACAGAGGTTGTACGTTCCCCCTGATTTTTGCACTAGACTGTCTATGCTCACAGAGGTTGTACGTTCCCCCTGAATTTTGCATTAGAATCACATAACATCTCGTTTGTCCTAACTTTTGGTTTGAATCACAGAGGTTGTCCATTCCCCCTGGATTTTTTCAATACCTCACAAGACTGGTTGATTCTCCAAATCTCCCTGGCTAGTCTTAGGGTGGACCATATGGCCTCTCATTGGAGAATGACTGTCGATGCTGCCAAATTTAACACTCCCTCTCAGCGAGGGAGTCATTCTCAGCCACACCAAGCTTGCCTCTCAGCTGCAAAAACTGTCTCGAGGTCAGAGGCTTGGTCAGGATATCAACTACCTGCTCGCTCGTGGCTATGTACTGTAACTTTACATTTTGTCTCTGGACCAAGTCTCAGATGTAGTGGTACCTCATGTCAATATGTTTTGACCTGTCATGAAATAATGGGTTCTTTGTCGCTTTTATGCAACTTTGATTATCACAGTGAACCACTGTCATCTCGAGCTTGTCACTAGACAACCCAGAAACCAATTTTCTGAGGCATACTGCTTCCTTGCTAGCATCACTTGATGCAATGTACTCAACCTCTGCTGTACTCTGTGCAATGGATCCCTGCTTTTGTCTTGACCAAGAGATCATAGTGGATCCTAAACTGAAGCAATATCTGGAAGTACTCTTCCGATCCACTGGGCTTCCTGCCTAGTCAACATTTGCATACCCATGAAAAAATAAACCACCACTGGATGTATATCTCAGACCATAAGTAATGGTCCCTCTAAGATATCTCAATATGTTCTTTTCTACCACCCAGTGTCTGTCTTGGTTCAGTCATGAACTGACTCATTGCAATCACTACATATCATATATTTGGCCTAGTGTGGATCATGTACATCAATGATCCAATCAGCTGCCTATACATGGTGGGATCCAACAAATTTGAACCTGTATCAGAATCATGCAACTTCTTCAGGTTGGCAACCATTGGAGTAGACATGGATTTGCAATCCATCATACCAAACCTCTTTAGTACATCCACTGTGTATTTTCCTTGTGCCAGAAATATCTCGCTCTATATTTGCCACACTTCCAATCCTAGGAAGTAATGAATCAAGCCTAAGTTTTTCATCTCGAATTCTGAGGTTAGCTG
This sequence comes from Picea engelmannii, assembly GCA_009831015.1. Classification (NCBI taxonomy): domain Eukaryota; kingdom Viridiplantae; phylum Streptophyta; class Pinopsida; order Pinales; family Pinaceae; genus Picea; species Picea engelmannii. Next base: position 468,222 of record ML786551.1, on the reverse strand, counting down.
CCTCTTACACCAAGCTATTATCCCTTCATTTCCTATTAGAAAGAGATCATAAACATACAGGATTAGTATAACAGGTTGGTTACCTCTTACCTTGAAGTATAGATTTGCATCAACATCACTTTTCTGAAAGCCTAGGCTTTTAAGAAAGCCATCAATCCTGTCATACCAAACTCTGGGAGCCTGCATAAGACCATACAAGGTATTCCTTAGCTTGCATACATGAGTGCCTTTGTTATGCAGTATAAAACCATCTGGTTGTTCCACAAAGACCTCATGTTCAATCTTTCCATTCAAGAATGCTTTTTTTACATCCATCTGATGTAGTTTCCAACCAAGTACGGAAGCTAAAGAAATAATAGCTCAAATGGAGGTATACCTGGCTACATGAGAAAAAATATCTTCATAATAAATTCCTTCTTTTTGATTGAATCCTCTGGCTACAAATCTTGATTTGAAATTTTCCACACTTCCATCAGCTGCATGTTTGATCTTATATATCCATTTGGAAGAAACCACTGATTTGTCTTTTGGCCTTGGCACAATGTCCCAAACATTGTTCTTTATAATAGATCTGTATTTCTCAAGCATGGCATCCTTCCATAATTGTAATTTATATGCTTATTCAAATGAAGAAGGTTTGACATCACTAATTCTTCTCATCAGTGCAACATAGCCTCCAAACCTATGAGGCCTCTTCCTTTCCCTGAAAGTTCCTTTGGGAGAAACTATCCTTTCTGCTTCCTGCACTATTTCTTTAATCCACCTTGGCTTCTTTTTGGCTGGAGGTTATTTAAGAGTTCTTTCTAACACTTCAATGAGTTCTAGGGGCTCATTACTTGGCCCTTCATGAGGTTCCTCCCTCTGATCATCTGACTCTTCATTTTCAGAAGAGGGTGAAGTTGGTTGAACTGCTTCTGAATCCTGCTGAAGCTCTTTGGATTTCTTAAATGTGGCTTCCTCATGGAAAGTCACATCTCTTCTTACCTCTATTTTCCTCTGACCTGGTACATAAATCCTGTAAGCTTTGGATTTCTCACTGTACCCCACAAAAACCCCTTTCTTTCCCGAGGGTTCCATCTTTGTCCTCTTTTCCTTAGGGACATGAATATACACAGGACATCCAAATATCCTTAGATGCCCTACTTCAGGTTTGATCCCTGGGAAGACTTCTTTAGGAGTCTTTTCCTTCAAAATAACATGTGGACACCTGTTCTGAATATACATGGCACTGGAGGTAGCTTCTACCCATAAAAAAATTGGTAGATCCTAGTCAAACATCATTTCTTTCGCTGCCTCGCAAATAGTCTTGTTTTTCCTCTCAACAATACCATTTTGCTGAGGGTTATATGGCACGGTCAAATGTCTCTTGATCCCTATTGACTTGCATAAATCCTCAAACTGAAGAGATTTAAACTCTCCTCCATTGTCTGTTCTAAGGATTCTGATGTGTTTCCCTGTCTGCTTTTCAATAAAGGCTTTATACTCTTTGAATTTATCAATTGTGTCACTTTTAGCTTTAAGAAAATATATCCAACATTTTATTGAGTAATCATGAATAAAAATAACATAATACAAACAACCACTAAGTGAGGGAGATGACATGGGACCACATACATCAGAATGAACCAGATCTAAGATGCCCTAAGTTCTGTTGTCACTAGTAGGAAATACTTTCTTTATATTTTTACCTAGCATGCATCCCTTACAAATTTCATTTTTACTAAGAGAAATAAAGGCATGCCACATACCATGTTCTATAGATATGGAAGAGCTTTGTAATGAATATGTCCAAGTCTTCTGTGCCACAACTCACTGGAGCTGGTCACATCATGAGCCAATGCCTGAACTGACTGTCCTAACACGACGTACAGTCCTCCACTGCGAGTTCCAATGGGTTTTGCTGTACTTAAGTGGCTACCTTTAGCCCATAGTAGTGCCTTCCCATCCTTCAAGATCACCCAATATCCCTTGTCCTCAAGGGTTGCAATTGATAGTAGATTCTTCTTGAGCCTTGGAACATATAATACTTCATCAACATGAAGTCTAGCCCCAGATTCTAATCTGAAGGAGATAGAGCCTACTCCCTCTATATTGTAACATTTTTCATCCCCAAGGTCGATCTGCTCTGCAAAAGATTTTGTCTCGAAATCTGAGAGGATCTCCTTGTACCTTGTCATGTGCTTTGATGCACCACTGTCTACTAACCAAGTTTTTGGCCCCGTGGAAATTGAACTGGATAAAGCAGAAACCAAATAATATTCTTTCCTATTTTCTTTCTCATCAAAAGGACTCTTCTGATTTCTTTTGGATTCATCATCCTCAACAGTTGAGGCATGATGTTTCCCTTTCCTAGGATATTTCTTTCTAAACCAACAATATTTAGCAAAATGACCCAACTTATTACAACTAAAGCATTTAATATTAGATGTATCAATATTCTTTCCTTTGAATGTACCTTTGGTGTTTGTCTTCCTCTGAGATCCTTTCTAGAAAGTGCCTTTCTTCTTTCCCTTGAATCTTGATGCTAAAGATGAGTGCTCTTATTTCATTGGCTCACTCCTGGTAGATGTGCGACTCTCCTCCTAGAGGTAATCATGCCATAACCTCTCAAACATGGGTTGAATCTCTCTCCCACTTACATTGGATAAGAAGGTCTCCCATGAAGAACGAAGACAGTAAAAAATGGCCTACACTAAATCATCATCGTCCACTGTCACCCCTATGACCAAAAGACGATCTCTGATCTGAGCTATCCTGGAACAGAAAGATGCCACTGATTCACCTTTCTCCATCTTCAAATACTTAAGCTTATGCTTAAGTGTCCTCTTTTGACTTGGAGCCTATTTCTCATATAGATTCACCAAGGTATCCATATAGTACTTGGCAGTCATCAACGAAGTCATTGCAGGCATTATACTATCTTTGACTGAGTCAAAGATGATTCACTTGGCCTTTGCTTGAATCTTCCTGAAAGCCGTTCTTCCTGCATTGTTCGTTGGTTCCTCCACCACTGTGGTCACATACTGCTCAAGATCATCCTCTTGTAAGATATTTGTTATACAGAGATTCCACACATTAAAGTTGGTAACTCCTTCGAGCCTATCTTCGGCCTTGAATGAAATGGAGGATGCCATGGTCCTCACATTGGAAACTTAATCAAGCTTTCTTGGATCTGTGTGTACCTGTTGCTGCACTTCAACACGTTTAACACACCCTAAGATCTGATACCATGTTAGATTATGAGCTTGATTTCTTATGTGGATTAATTCTTTTATTTTCTTCAATACTTTTATTCTAGCTTAATACACTTCAACAATTTCAAATCATAATCGAATATCAATAATTATGTAGATAAGTAAACATGCATATCAACAACACATATACCCCGGGGAAACCCTGTACAGGGAGAAAAACCCCAGCAAACAATATTTCTTTAGTGCATTAATAACGTAAGATCTCTTACAAATATCCACCATGAATGTACTTCTCTCAAAGATCTTGCCAAGATGACTTTGACCTGACAAAGACTTACAAGACCTTGCTGAAATACACCTTTGATATGCTGCCTCTTTATCACTGATGTGCTCCTCTATTACTTCACCCTCAACCTCTTCTTATATAGGCTGAAGAGGGGAATAGGAGAAGCTTGAAATAGTAACCTGATTGCATGCATTAGTCATAACTCAACTTCATACTTTAGTTCGAACTTAGAACTAGACTTGAGATTGGTTACAACTCAGCATTACACTTTAGTTCAAACTTAGAACTAGACTTGAGACTGACATGCTTTAGTTCGAACTTAGAACTAGACTTAAGACTTTAGTTGCAACTCAACATTACACTTTAGTTCTAAGATAGAACTAGACTTAAGACTTTAGTTGCAACTCAACATTACACTTTAGTTCTAAGATAGAACTAGACTCAAGACTTTAGCTGCAACTAAACATTACACTTTAGTTCTAGACTCAAGACTTTATTTGCAACTCAACATTACTAAAATAGAACTAGACTCAAGAATTTAGTTTCAACTCAACATTACACTTTAGTTCTAACATAGAAATAGACTCAAGACTTTAGTTACAACTCTTGATAAGGTAATTCGAAATTATCTTCATGGTGGATAATGTTTACACGTGCCAACGCACTAGATCAATACAATTACATCATTTTCAATATTAGGAATATCGTTTGTTTCTAGCTCATAGGAATTTTAAATTCAACCTAACTTTTGCTAGATACCTTGAATTTTTCTCATGGCTCACAAGGTTTGACTAGGATCATAGAGGTTGTATGTTCCCCCTAACTTTTTCAGTAGTTTGTCTATGCTCACAGAGGTTGTATGTTCCCCCTGACTTTTGCACTAGACTATTTATGCTCACAAAGGTTGTATGTTCCCCCTGACTTTTGCATTAGACTCACATAGCATCTCGTTCATCCCGACTTTTGGTTTGACTCACAGAGGTTGTCCGTTCCCCCTGGATTTTGTCAATACCTCACAAGACTGGTTGATTCTCCAAATCTCCCTGGCTAGCCTCGGGGTAGCCCATATGGCCTCTCATTGGAGAATGACTGTCGATGCTGCCAAATTTAGCACATTTTACCTCATTTATAATGAATTTCAATGTCTAATAAAATTTGGACTATTTCCTTAAATCCGAAATACAATTTTCGAAGTATGTTACTTACTAAGTATTTTAATACAGAACTCCAAAGTATCTCTAGATCATAATTAGTCTTGGTAGAAAGTCCATCTCTTTCCTTTTAAACTTTTGTAGAGGTTCTAGTTGTTTTTCCTATTCTCATTAAAACAAAAGATAGGCTATAAATTTAGATTAACCTTAACCATTACACCCATAATTCTTCCTTTTGTTCAACAACAGTCAGGGACAGAGGCCAGTCTCCTCCTCCCACATGAATTTTGGCAGATTAGTTTTCTATCCATCAAGCAAGGGAGGCTGTTGTGATTGCTTTCTCAACCATTCCATATTTCTGCAACTCCGTTTATCAGCTTGATTAGAAGAAAATTTCCCAACAATTCCTGCACCCAGAAACAACTTTGTTTCTCAGTTACCTTTAAATCCAGAGAGTTTCACATGCTCTCCCTTTTCAGAAAATGGTCACCAGAGCCATTCCTCTTGCTTAGAAATGCCCTTAAGTTAATAGGGATACACACTTCCCTAGCACAACCATGAGATTTTTAACTTTCTCATGTCATTTCACTTCTTCCATGAGGTTTATTCTCAGTCCTCATGACTTATTTTATTTTAAAAAGAGGGATTACCCTAGTAGGAAGTTTTTCAGTTATAACAGGTCAAGTAAGTTTATCTCAACTACTCCAACGTGACCTCTAGACATGGAGGATTGTTCTCCCAATTCCAAATCCTTCATTTAACCAACATTTTTAATTAATAGAGGCTTCATAAGACCACTTTTTTGGCAATTCCTTCCACCTATTTAGTCCATTTTCCTTCTGGACTCAAGTACTCCTTAAAACAAGTTTATGCCATTTGCATCCAAGTTTGTTTATTAATTCTCGCCAACATAATCCCACTTTTGTAGGGCTCACTATCATTTCTACAAAATAAATGATAGGATTCTTTTTCCACAGTCTATCATGATTCAATATCATTGGGTAAAATCCCAACTGAATTTTAATATGCATCCTTCTCCTCAAGGAACTTATGCAGATAATTTCCATATGACAGTAATACTCTCAATAGTCTCATCTTAGCCTTGGTAAACTAGTCGTATGACTGTTCTCTAACCCATCCCCTAAGCCATTTTTTAAGGGATGAGGAAAAATAATTTTGATTTTCTTAATCATCTCAAATCCTCTTCCCGAGATCTCCGTCATCTTTTGCTCATCAAGAGCTTTCCAATGACTATTACCATGCTAAAATATGAGCTTTGGATTGAAATTTATGCCCTTCCAAAGCTCTTCAGGAATCATTGGTCAAAGACCATGTGGCACCCACGTGGGTTCACCTCATTCATACCATCCCACCTGGCACAGACTCGACCAAGGTTGTCATCCTTTAGTGATGACATGGCCACTAGAGGGGAAGTTACAGGGAATGTTCCCCATGCCTTCAAGATTACCGAGACTTCAACCCTTCATGCTTCCTGTCCATCTCTGAAACATTCCCATAGTCCCAAAGTCCCAGAGTTCCCTAGCACTCCTACATATATGGTGGAGATAAATCTACCGTTAAATCCAACAGCTGAGATTCACCCTCATTTGATGCATAGGATTAAGGGATTTCGACGTTTGACGCTCCGACACTGAACACCCTTTTCTCTACTCACATATCCTCTTGAGTCCCAAAACCCCAAAATCCGTCGTGTGTCTCTAGCCTTCGACCCTTTTTGGAGCTTGTGTGTTAACACTCCAAACATCCTGAGTTTCGAAGTTCCGAATTCCCAGAGAGGGTCCCTCTTGTGTACGTGGTGTTCTGCATGGGTGTCCCTACTACCATCTTCCACCTAGAAGATACGTGGTGATGATTCCATGTTGACACATGGTATCCATTTCTCCAACTCTATACCATATATGATAAATTAGTAGGAAACATGGCTTAGCCACATGCTGATAAACAATGGCTCTGTCACATGGTCGCACTCCACTATGTACTTTATCCACGTCATCTGCTAATGTCACTCTGAACTTCAACGCTTCGGGGAAACTCCATGCCCTCCATCCTGAATCATCTGAAGTGGGGTTTATTCAGAGATATGAATAATGATCGGACAACCCATAATCTTCCTTGGTTTGATCTAATGGAATACATTTGGTAGAAGAAAAGGGTGACACATGGCCCAATCAACTGGTGACACATGTCAATGTCTAATTGACACATAAGGTCTGTGAAAGTCATGAATCGGGGTGACACGTGGCACACCTACTATGGGTCCACGTCACCCTAGGTGACATCAACATGCCACGTCACTCCAACATTCGACGCTCTAACAATATTCTCATTCACCAACATGTTGAGCCTCCCAGAGTAGGACTTCACCGAAGTACTTTCCACTAACCTTTCACTAGGATCGATCTAACAGATGAGAAGGGTCTAGAAGGATCCTTAGATTCATGGTCCATGTTTCTTCATGACTTCAACGTTCGGGGGTTTGGCTGTGTAAATTCCATTTTTACTCCTGAAGTGGTCACCATCAGACTAACTACATTCTAAATCGAATGGTCAAGAGAGGTCCCAAAGATTCTTTGGATCGATGCTCCTTGTCGCTTAGTGACTTTGACATTCGAGGGTACCTATTTAACACTCCTTTTATCCTAGATTGGTCAATGCCAGACTGACATCGACGTAGATCCAATGGTCAGGGGAGATCCTAAAGTATCCTCAGATATACGACTTGTGTTATTTTGCGACTGAGAAGTTGATTAGGGTTTAATGATGGGACAAATCCCATGGTCACAGTTAAGGAAACACCCATATTTTGGTCGACTCCTCTGTTAACTGTACCATTAGGTTGCCTTCGGTTTTTTTTGCAATGTTCATTCACCCTAGAGCTCCGAACTCCCAGAGTCCCAAATAAATTATCTCCTTTTTGAGTGTAGCGAAGGGTTCCATGGACCCGGTCCTATGGTACTTTGTCAAGCTCCATAGGCTACACTCTTAACTCTTAGCCAATATTTGGTTAGGGCTGTGGGAATGATCCCGTGGTCTCTTGGACGATTGGTTTGAAGGAAGTGCCTTCCATTCATAGAACTTAAGTTCTAACACAGGGGAAGGTATTTTCGAGGGTTCGACGAGACTTAAGCATTCCAATGAAGTCTGCCCCGACTCTTACATTACAAAATCAATCCTTGGGAAATTCCCTTAAGGGTTTTCCTACCAACATAGAAACCATAATCTTATTCCTAATTTCATTTGAAACCAAGTCTAATAGTTCTCTTGCCACTAAGTAGATGCAAACAAAAACCATTCAAATGCAGGGGTTCACAAAAGAACAATAAGCATTACTAATATTAATCATGCAATGCAAATTTTAGTCATAGACAAAGACATACAACCACTCATTTCAATTCTAGCACACATGGTATATGAAATACTTATCTATTACAGTCAATCACTGACCAAATGACTATGGGTGTTCACCTTTCCACCCAACCATAGGCTCAGAGGCATTCATTCTTAATGCTTTGGCCACCCCCATTCCAAGCCATGATATCACTAGGGAACTTTTTCAATTTCTCAGAGATTCTTTCTCTGTCACAACCTCTGCGAGGTTTATCAGATGCTCCCTCAGCATCAAGCTCATGACCTTCTACTCAGGTCATGTTTTCTACAAACTCTCATAGATCCTTTATCTTGTTCTCTCCCTTTAACAGAAACAATGTAATCCTTTAGTTCTTATTCTCATCTATAGAGACTCACACCCTCTCCCTCTTTCTGAATGGTATCCCTCTTCTCTTGCACACCGTCTCTTTTTTTCCCCAGGGAGGTTCTGGACCTGTCCTGTTCCTTCCGTCAGAAGGAATTCGGTTCAGTATGGGCCTGCATGAAAATTGCACTCTGTCGTACTTCAGGATAACAATTTTCTGTCTCCTTAGCCAGACTCTCCATGCTTCGATTCATGGGGGTAGTTGATTGTTCAACCACCAATCCTTCTTTCATTAACTTATTTTTCCAGGGGATCAAGATGAGGCTTATTATTTCAAGAAAGAGAATTTGGGTCATTTTGACACAATGAACCCTCTCTACAGTTTCCTCACTCTTTCATCTAGTGATATCATGGCCAATAATTCAAGGCTTCACACCCACAGTCAATTATTGGAAATCTAAGAAATAATACATTTACACTGTTTACATGCCATAACATGGTAATCATAATTATTGATTAATTACAAGCTGGGGGAAACATGGGTATTACAATGAACAATGCCCTTATTTATACAAGACCTTCTAAAATTAGTTTTTCCACTTTACTTAGGGTAAAACACAAATTAGGGAGGCCAACCTCCTAATTTTCCCCTTTATAAAATAATAATTCAAATATACAAAAAAGATAATTCATAATGATGATGTCATGCCCTAAAGGGGTAAAATTTTGGCATAGAGAGAAAAACATTTATTTGTGTGAGGGATTCGTTGGGCCTCCAAAGGTTTGGTCTCCATGTGCAAGGGCATCCCTCCATCAAAACATGTCAAGTCATCATCGAATCCACCAACACCATCGAACCCTAGCCCTCAAATATGACGTCAAGCCCTAGAATGTGACATTTTGGGCCTCCAAGGCCAAAAGATGGGCTGATGGATGGATAGTCTTCTCCTCCAAGGTGTACTCTCATTCCTCCAAAGGAAACATTCATTATCCATGTGTCCCCAGGAGAGGGGGCACAACATCCATCCTTCAAACTTAATGCCCCAAATGAAGCTCCAAGTGACCTTGTGCCTTTACAAAATAGATTTCCACATGTCAAGGCCCTGCAAAGACAAGAAAATTCTCCATCCAAGGGATCACAAGTCATAAACATCATGTCAAGTAAGCCATATATAATAAAAGAACCACTGGAACATGTGAATCAAATCGCCTCTCTCAAAATAAACAAATTCTCAAAGACCTTATGCAACTTGCCAAATTTAGGTATGGGAGGGTTGCCATGGTGACCTATTGGGTGAATCATTTCCCAAGTCAATGAGTGTTTCCTAGGTGGACCCTCTCTAAATCATGTGAAGAGTATGAGGTGGATGGGGGTGATACTTTTAGTCATGGAGTTTCTTGACATACAAGGGCTCGTATTGTCTCATTTATGGGTGCCTTTGTAGAGGGTGTGTTGCTCTTCGTCCGCGATGCATGATTTTTCCAAGCCCCTTTGCCATTAATTTATCAGAGTATTTCCAAGTTGAAGCTAAAGTGAGACTTCTACCTAAGCATGAAAAAAATTGCCCACACATTCTCTACCTTGGTTGACATGTTCAAATATTTATTTATTTGACGAGTCCCTCAATTTTTTGCGAGAAACATTTCATTGTTCTCAGGATCCTTGGGCAAGCATTTGGAAGGTTTAGGATTGGATTTTATCTTTTTCCAACTATGATTCTTTGGGGATTTAGCCCCTTCTTCCCATTAAATGAGGTACACGCCCTTCTTGGGTCAATGTGGCTTGAAAACCTAAAATATGAGGAAACGAAGGGTAAGAAACATGGAAATTGGAAAATAGGTGTGGGAGTGGTACAATGACTCATCAAGGAGATCCCCCGCAGTAGCAACCCTTTCCCCAAGGGTGACCACTTAGTAGGAAAACATTGTCAACCACCAAGGTGAAATGTGGCAAACAAAATAATTTCCAAGCAAACATTTTCAAAATCAAGAAAGGACCCTTTGCAACATGTTCAAATGCTTCATTTATTAAAATGACACTCACCACAACACTAGACTCGTTACCTCATGGAGAAAGACTTGTTGTCCTCTTTGTGCCTATCTGGTGTGGTGAATACCATCATGATGAATGGAGAAGTATGGTGATGAGGTGAGGCTCTATCTGTGTAAGTGGAAACTATTGGTTGATCCATCTCTTGATACTGCATGTCAGCAATCTGAGGGCCTCAAGACATCATTGCCTTAGTTACCCATAGGAATGGGGGATACCAGTATGGAACTGTGGTTTGATGTTTGATCCCATGTTGGCGAAGGTAGCTTAAAAATTCATTAGATGTATATTCTATTTCATTATCAGTGTGAAGAGAGACAATATGAGATTGAATTTCATTTTTAATCCATACATGAAAATTTTTAAATGTTTCAGAAGCTTGTGATTTATCTTCTAGCAAGTAAACCCAACACATCCCATTGTAATCATTAATAAAAGTCATGATATATTTGTTTCCATTTGCAGAAGGAACAAGCATAGGGACACAAAAATTAGAATGAATCAGTTCAAGTTTTCTACATTCTCTGGACGTAGAATCATGAAAGGGTTGTTTGCTGTGTTTTTCAAGGATGCAAGCATCACATTGCTTAAATTTCCCAGGATAATAAGAAAACTAGGAACACCATTCTTTCTCAACAAGTGAAGACTGTCATAATTAATCTGGCCAAATATAGCGTGCCATAAAATACTAGATGGAATTATACCTGAGTCATGATGAGAGAGGTATGCAACAATTTGTGTATGGGAAGATGTCACATTCAACTTCAACAATCTTCCATCTTCCATTCTGGTCATAATAAGCATGTTATCAGAATACTTTCGTATTTCAAATTTCCCACCGAACATATGAACATAGTGGCTTTGTTGTATGATGTGCACAAGGGACAACAAGCTCCTTTGCAACTCAGGAATATAGAGTACATTGTGCAAAAGAAAACCCATTATTAGTGTGAAGAGAGAAAATATGAGATTGAGCTTCATTTTTAATCCATACATGCATTTTTTTAAATGTTTCAGAATCTTGTGATTTATCTTCCAGCAAGTATACCCAACACATCCCAGTGTAATCGTCAATAAAGTCATGATATATTTGTTTTTGTACAGAGTAATCAGTTCAAGTTTTGTACATGCTCTAGAAGTAGAATCATGAAAGGGTTGTTCGTTGTGTTTTTCAAGGATGAAAGCATCACATTGCTTCAATTTCCTAGGATAGTAGGCAAACTAGAAACACCATTCTTTCTTAGCAAACGAAGACTGTCATAATTAATATGTCCAAATCTAACATGCCAGAAAAGACTAGATGGAATTATACCTGAGTCATGATGAGAGAGGTATGCAACAGTTTGTGTATGGGAAGATGTCCCATTCAAATTCAATAGTCTTCTATCTTCCATTCCTGTCATAACAAACATGTTATCATAATACTTTAGTATTTCAAATTTCCCATTGAACATATGAACATAGTGGCTTTGTGGCTGATATTCACAAGGGTAAACAAGCTCCTTTGCAGCTCAGGAATATAGAGTACATTGTACAGAAGAAAACACAAGAGTCCAGGCAACTTAAGTTTGATGGTGCCCATTCCGGAAGGTTTGAGACTTGATCTCTCTACAAAGTACACTATGCCATATACATTATCATCGAAGCCTTTGAATAAATCTCTTCAAAATTCCATGTGGGATGTTGTGCCTGTTTCAATAAAACATGTATCTCCCCAAGAAGCAAGTGAAGAATCAAACAAATCTTCAGTTATTCCTACATTGCAATGGGAAACTATGTAATGAGCATGTGTATTACCTTCCGATGGTTCTGAAGTTTTTCCTCTGTCTTCTTTCCGATTCTGTCTTTCTTTGATCTTCTCCCATGGAGCTTTGTAGTGAGTGGCTTCATGTGACCCATTCATTCCACAACGGGTACAATGAAGATCAAATTTTTCACGGGGATTATTCCAACCCCCTGCCTCGAGCTTCTTCTTTCTGTGTCTTCTCTTATTGTCTCTATGCTGTCCAAAAAATGAAGTACCAAAATCCCCATAGACAGATGCACTTGGTAATACAAGAGAATGCATTGTCTTAAGAAGTGTGTTCTAAAATGGATTCATTAGTCATGTTTTCATCGTCCCTGAGCATCAAATCCCTACACATCCTAAAATTATCAACAAGGACAATGGTTTCAAACAATAGTAGTGATATAAAAAAAAACCTTCAAATTCACCATCGATATGCCATACCCATATCGACTATCAAGATATGTGCAAAGCAACAATTCAAATGCAATAAGAAGTGGGATGACAACAACAACAACAAAAACAGTATGACAAGGTGCCCAATTACGATCATGAGGTGGTACATGAGCTGGAAAAGAGAATCGTCCTCAAGCCATAACGATATGAAAAAACCATAGAGGAAGGAATATAAACCACCAAGAGCGTTGCCATTGGAGGCCGATCTTGAGCTAAAAAAAAAACCGTAAAAGAGAGAGAAGTGAGTAGTGTGCACCAAGAGACTGGGACAATTTCCCCACCTGCGACCACATCATGGTTTTAAAAGGTGTCATATTTGAACCTGAGACCTCTCAAAAGAATCCCATTACACTTACAAATACCAAACACATGTCAAATTTCACATTAAATCCCAGCAGGTCGGGCACAAATAGCTAATTGGAGATACCAGTGCATCAAAACCTATGCAGTTGTAGCACAAAATTGGAGATACCAACAATTGTTAGTTTGATATTCTAGGGTTTGCACACAACAATGATCACAAAATAGAGCCCACGAATTGGTCTAGAAGGAGGTCAGGCAAATTTGGCTTTGTGAGAGAAACACAATGAGGTCAATTCTGGTGCAATGACAACGTGAGAGGTAGATGAATTTATTGGATTACTGAGAAGGGGGGTGAATCAGTAATAACATAATTATAATCCTTTTTCTTCAAATGTTATATCAATGTATAATTATTATCCAATAATGAGCAGTAATAAATAAACAATCACACACATACACAGTACACAAGTGTTTTACGTGGAAACCCAAATCGAGAGAAAACCACAGAATGCTTTTTCTTATATGTATTGAAGAATTACATTCATTGGAAGCACCAACTTCCTTTGTTTTCCAGCTGCAACAATAAGGAGGCTCCAACCCCCTAGTTTCTCACGCTACAACCTGAGGGAAGCTCCAACTCCCCAAATCTCTGTCTACAACCAGAAGGAGGCTACAACCCCCAATGTTTTTCGGCTAAAACCGGAAGGTGGCTACAACCACCTGTCCTTGCTCCGTCCTGCCACCTTGAAGAAGAAGTAGAATGATGGAACCACTGTCACACTATCACTGTGAGATATACCGCTGTAAACCTGTACCAATAAATCTGAACCATGCATCAACCATGCATCAACCTGTACCATAAACAAGTGCATCAACCATGCACCAAACTGTAATCAACCTGTACCATAAACAAGTGCATCCAACCATGTGCCAAGTATGTACCAATCATGTGTCAACTACTCATCAACTATGACTCATCAATATGTACCAACATCATCAACTATACACCTCATGTATGTGCATCAACTCATCAACTACTTGTCTCAACCATGTACTCAACATGTACCTCAACCAAAAGCCCTCATCAATTTCATCATCCAAATATGATTTGTATCTTTGTAATAGACCTGGTGTATATGATCACAATCATGCAAACCTTCCTTAACTTTAAAAACAAGAGACTAGCATTTTCATCAAACTTTTCTTTAGTCTCACATGCCTATTTTTGGATTAGTCAACAAGCCTAACTTGAAGTAATCATAACTTTGAACCTATAATGTATAAAGATTTGAAACTGATAGAAAATGTTCTTCAATGTGTTTTATGCAATTCCTCCAAGTGTCACTACTTGGAACCTCTCAGAAAAGGAGTTATAGCAAAAATGGCATACCTTACTGAATTCTGGCTTATTCTAGAGAGTGACATTGTAGAGCGTGCCCTGCACAAAATGTTTGATGAAATGATCTTAAACTATTACAAAGAATAATACAGACTTTACCCTAACCAACACAATTGGTCGCACTGAATTTGGATCTGTTATGAAGAAGTTATGACGTTTTTACCCGAAACACCTGATTTTGAGTAGTTTCAAGACTGACCACAAACCCTATTTTACACAGAGTGTAACTCCCAAAATACAATGACCCACAAGCTGAATTCTTAACCAAAGATACTTGGATATGTTTTCTCATTTTCATAGAAATTTCAGGATCTGAATCATTATACAAAAAAAGTTATAGCGAAAATGGTGAGATGACCTAAAAATAACATACCTTAGAAAGCACCATCAAAAGAATTTATCCTTCCTTGCATTTCGACTTTCTTTTCTTCACTTTCCTCAGAATTTCAGCTTATATAGAATTTGTATACCTCATACAACTATATATATTCAATATGCTCAAGTGTGTTTCAAATGAGAGAGCCTTGCCTCTTATTTATACTCTCCAAGTAGCTTCCTTAAAAACATCTTCTAGGTCACTTGGCCCCACTTTCCTTATTTTAG
>ML786551.1:399129-447219 GCA_009831015.1 Picea engelmannii | reverse complement strand
GTGAGGAGTTATGTGACGTTCTACATACCACCAGAAATGGAATGACATATACTATCCATATAGAATAGTATTATCTAAAAATATATCATAACTCATATTGTTACCCATCAAACAAACTTGGGTCCATTACCCAAACCTGGGGTCTCCAACTTCTCATGGCCACAACTCTCTAACCGTGAGGAATTATGTGAAGTTCCACATACCACCGGAAATGACATGACAAGAAATATCCATATAGGATATTTTCCCTGACAAATTCACTTTCCTTAATCTCATTATTCCACAATGAAGCATGGGTTCTCTTACTCCACAAAGCGTCTTCCCGTGAGGGCTTTCACCATAAGGGGACCACTTTGGAGTTCATCCATATTTACTTCTTATCAACCATGAAAAAAAAATAATGAGTCATATTTACATCAAACACTATTGGGTCCATTACCCAAACCTTTGTGCTATGGGTCTTTCTTCAAGGGTTGACATCAATGACAACCAACCTTAATCAACAAAATTTGAGGTAAAAAATTGCAAAGAGAAAGAGCAGCTTAGAAATTAGGGCTCAAAAAAAATGTGGAATCAACCAGAGCATAGAGGGCAGAGAGATAGACGAGGGCATTTCAAAAGGATGCAAAAATGCCAGGGAGTTTACTCATGGAGTTAACAACGTTGGCTTTGATACCACTTTCAGGCCAGGAAGTGGCAGAAAAGATAACTCCACACTTGATGCATATTGCATTAAGATGAATGGTGAATAAATACAAATAAAATAACTAGACATAAGATGTTTCCTATCACCTATGATTCTTATGAATCTTCATATATGTACATTACTGTTACAAAACACAATCCTAAGGATATTTTGGATAGGTAAAGAATCCTTGGTTCAAAATCCTTTGAGTTCATACTCATTAGTGGTTAAGTCTTGATGGTTGATATGTTGGCTAGTAGGGGTTTGTTGAGATTTTGGATAGGTAAATAATCCTTGGTTCCATTCTTGTTGTAGGTAGGTTTTTGGAAATAACACATATACAACATAACACTAGCAGAAATTAATAAATTAACATTATGACATAACACTTAACATTAGCACAAATTAATAAATTAACATAATGACATAACTATTATGTGGAATGTAATATTAACATCAACAACTCTTGGAACACTTTGAGGTCTATGTCACCTATTCCATGCTTTTAAAAGTTGAAGTAGAATTGTTGATGAATAAAATTGATTAACATATCAACAAATGTTAAAATTAAAAAAACAAAAAACAAAAACTAAAAACTAAATAAAAAAATAAAAAATAAAATATGAACTTTATTAACCATACTAACTTTATTAATCCATCCTCTGCCTATGTTTGCAAAGAGGGATACCAACTGGATGGACATTAAATTATGTGATTAAAAAAACTAATGTTGTTCAATGAGAATGCAATATCATGCAATATGCCTACCACGATAGAGATAATAACACTATGTTCTCTCATTCTTCCACGAGGGAGGGAAATAAACGTGATGCATTGCATTGCCTCCAGATAACCCTAAAACCATACTAATATGGTGTTGTGACAAGCACTACAACTCTTCATTTTATTTTATTTGCATTTGCATAGTCTTTAGAAAATGGAGCCCCTCATTTTTAAGTTTGAAAGAACTTTTCTTTGGCCTCTCTTTACCTCAAGTTTTTTGGAGAGATATTGTTCACCTTAAGGAATCATGTGTAAAAGGAAGTACTTGAAAATTTTCATTTTTGAGAAAGTTAGAAGAAATAAAAAAAGGTAGTTCTAACTCCTCCATTATGAATCGAAGGAGTTGCATTTAACTCCTCCGATGTGTTCCTCCATTGTGAATCGAAGGAGTTTCATTTAACTCCTCCGATTGACATCAAAGGATTTTATTTATTTATCGCCAATTCCCTTACCTATCGTATGAGTTAATACTAACTCTTCCGATGTGAATTGGAGGAGTTGGTTCCAACTTCTCTAATTCACATCAGAGGATTTTCCTCCAAGTTTGCTAATGTCATCGGAAGACTTTTGAGGCAAGTGCTCCGATGAAAATCAAAGGACTTCCTACTAATTTCTTTGATGTTCATTGAAGAACTTTCTCTCAAGTCCTCCGAACTTAATTACCTCACCGAATCAACATTTAATGCTCAAACCCTAATTTCTGTTTATAAATGAACAATCTGCGCTTTTCATTGTTCTTATAAGAAGTTGAGGTCAGAAGAGTTTCTTAAGACCCAGAGCATGCCAAATCATTGCGTCTAAGCTCATGACTTATCACTGCCTTCCACGTGGCAATAGGTCGACAGGTACAATAATATTTCTTTGTCTTGCCAGGGTTAGGGTGTCCTTCTTGATTACTTTCCTTTTATACTTCGTTTTCTTTCCTTTCTCGCACCAACCCACTTGGTTTCCCCATTTCCATATAATGAGTTCGATCTACAAGTAGTGTATACCAAAACACTATTCACACTCATAAAATTAAAGTCCTTCCAAAATTCGATCCAAAATTTGATCCAGATAAATCCGGGTCCCCGAAAGACCATTTAAATAATTTCTTCCTAGCTACTCACTTACTAAATGTCCAACATGAAGACATGGTTTTTAGGATTTTCCTTTATACTTTTTCAAGCAAAGCATATATTTGGTATTTCGTCCTACCATCCGTTTCTATAACTGAGTGGGATGATTTTGAAAGGTTGTTTATCAAGAAATTTGGGGAAAGGAAAATGACTGCATCTCTGCACAAAGAGTTATGGGCTATCAATATGGACAAGAAAGAGAAGGTAAAATATTTTAACCAAAGGTTTCTTAATGTCCAAATCAAATTTCCCCATGATGTAGCTTCGACTCAATCCTTAGAGATTGAATATTATACAACAATGTGCACTCCTTCCATAGGGATCTTTGTAAAAATGGCTAAAAAAAACACTTTGACACTTAACTTTGATGAGGCTGAAATAGTAGAAAGAGAAATTTCTTCCTATGAACATCACTTGCATACTGAGGAAACCAAAACAACTGGGAAAAGACCTTTAATGTTAACTAAACCACTAGAGAAGGAACCAAAGGATATTGATAATGTGGTTAAATTATTTAATACATTTTCTAACAAAGTGGTAGATCTTAAAAGGAAGGTTGGTGAAGAATCGTCAAAACATTGAACTTTTCAATCGTTCTTTGAGAAACAAGATAGTCCACCAAAACCACCCGAACCACCTCACATGGATTTTAACTTAGATAGCTTCAACAATGATAGATTTTTCTCTTATCACCAACAAAATCACCCGAAATGAACTTTCCCTCAAAGGGTAAACTCCATGACCCTGATGATAAATCAGTTTTTAGACCAACAAAGATTAAACGATGAAATCCCTGCACAAGATCCCACTGGCATTTCCAATGAGATTCCCCCAGAATCTGCCATTCATGTTTGGGACTGGTGTCTAGAATCAAATGATGAACATATTCAAGAAGTGTTTATTGAGGATACAATAGTTATCAAGGCTACTGCACAAAGAAATTATAGTTTATGCATAAAAGGTCCAGTTCCTAACACTCCTTTCCCCAACGAAGACCATATTCCTCTCAGGAAAATCACTCCTCCCCCTGCTCCTCCAAAACAAAATGACACAGCTCAAGGGAAAATCAAGAAAAAAACAATCAAAGCCTCCCCATCCAACATAGATAAACCTATTATGTCTGCCTCAGTTGGGAATAAAGCCACACTTAACGTGGTACCAAACAACAACAAAACTTGTGAGCCGAAATTTAATCAAACAGTGAATGACTCCAACACACGTGCCCTTGACTACAATGTGATAGAATACATGAAGAAAAAGAAAGCAAATATTTCCATATTTGATATATGTTCTTTGCCACAAAAACGTGAGATCTTACACGATTCTTTTAGTCCCGATGATGCTCATAAAATGACGATTGCTGTTACTAAAAACATACTTTCAGAAAATGATGCACAAGAGATACACAAGGTAGAAATAGTAGCAACCATAAATGCAACTAGTATAGGTGTTTTCTCAAAATCTCAGGTACCACCTTTTCTTCTCACTTACGAAATTTTTAATTTCAACGAGCATAATTGTCTAGAAGATTCATGTGCGTCGTCTAACATAATTCCTTTTTTTGTATGCCAAAAAATAAACGTTGTTCCACAAATGAAAAGAACCAAAGTTGTACAACTAGATAGGACATATGTTAAGGTAAATGGTGAACTCAAGGATGACTTAATCAGACTATCATCTGATCCTAGGGTGCACCAAACGATGTATATCATCATTGTAGAAATATTTGAGAGTTACGGGCCACTATTAAGTAGTGATTGGTTAGAAAAACTTCAAGGTTACTTTTCCACCGATTGATCTCATTTTTGGCTTCCTTACAAAGTTAAAGTGAATCAAATCCATGTAAATAGTGAAACACACCATGACATAATTGGAAGGTAAGAATGAACCCATAAGATTTGTCCATTTCGTCTTGTGTAATTACTTTTTTGAGACTAATTATGAATGTTATGAGACGTAGACATCTAAAGTACCATCATAATTACAATCTAAACTACGCCCGCAAATCCATAATAGCGTTTGTACAATATTAAATAACTTAAGATTTAGTTCAAATAACAAAACCAAAATTTCTGACATGTGGACCATGTTCTTTGATGGTTTCAAAACACAAGATGGAGTTGGAGAAGGATGTGTCTTAATCAATCCCGGTCAAGTAAAAATGCTCATACAATGTCGCCTAAAGTTTGAATGCACCAACAACACCGCAAAATACAAAGCTTTAGTTCAAGGTATTAAAAAATCCATCGATCTCAAGGTGAAATATCTTAAGGTGTTTGGTGACTTCGAAATCATTGTATGACAAGTAAGAAGCACTATTCACTTTTTGTATTTGCATCTAAAGGAATATCAATAAGAGGTAGGGAATTTCCTTTACTCATTCGATGCATTTAATATTACTTCTTTAACTCATGATCAAAATATAGATGCAAATATATTGGCCAATGCAACATCTAGATTAATGCCTCTTGATGATGGTTTTTCTATCGAAATGATGTTCAGGCCTTCCATACCAGATAAAATCACAAATTGGAGAGTATTTGCAGATTATTAATTTTCTTACTAGCTCAAACACTTTCCAAGATGTAGTGATAAATGATGAGACACATCAACAAGAGTTACAAACCTATTGGGAGGAGGAAGACAAGGTAAAAACCAACTGTGTCCCAAAGAGAGTTTTAACTCTTAAGAAACTGTTCGATTTACAATCAAAGTTTAGGAGGCCATCCAACTCGAATACCAATAGTTCTACTATGATGCACTTCTTGGTCAATCTTGGAACCTTTGAAAAGGCCAAATATGTTAATTTGGGCACCTTCTGTTCAGACACGAAAAAACATGCATTCATAGAACTGTTTAAGAAGTATCGATATGTTTTTTCTTGGAATTATGATGATTTGAAAACATATGACACCCGAATAATACAACATGTGATCCCTATTAAATAAGGTATCAAGCCATTTCAGCAGAACCTCAGAAAGATACATTCGACTGTTGAGCCTCTTATACAAAAAGAATTAAAGAAGCTATTAGACACCCGAATCATCTTTAAAGTTTGACATTCAACCTAGGTTTCATATATGGTGCCTGTAAGGAAAAAGTTGGGAGAACTAAGGATTTGTATAGATTTCCAGAATCTAAATCGTGCTTCCGACAAGGACAACTACCTCGTTCCCCCGATGGAACAAATCCTTAAAGTCACTTCAGGATATGAGTTGTTTTATCTATTAGATGGGTTTTCAAAATATAATCATGTTCTCTTAGTAGAACCTGATCGATTAAATACCACATTCCAGACCAATCGGGGAACATATGCTTATAGAAGAATTCCCTTTGGCTTGATGAACACATGAGCTACATTTCAAAGGAAATCAAATATCGCTTTTAAAGGATTAATCGGCCAAAGAAAATGGAAGACCTCTCGAAGCATATGAAACACATATTTGAATGATGTAGGAATTATGGGATCTCTTTAAATCCCAAGAAAATCGTCTTTGCTGTTTCAAAGGGCATATTGTTGGGACATTTGATCTCAAAAGATGAAATTTTCATGGATCCAGAAAGGAAAAAATCCATTCTACAAATTCCCCCACCACATAGCAATAAATCAATGCAATCATTCTTTGGCAGAATCAATTTTGTTAGAATATTCGTTCCATTTTTCCGAAATTGTGAAGCCACTTCAAAGAATGATAAAAAAGGACATTCAATTTAACTGGACACCAATGGAGAAAGAAGCATTTGAAAATATCAAAGCTTTCGTAGTTTCTGCACCATCTCTGTGGAGACCATATTTTACCAAAGATTTATTGCTATATACGTTTGAATCTGATCACTCCCTGGCAGTAGTTTTCAAACAAAAAGATGAGAAAGGAGATGAGTATCCTGTCATGTTCATGTGCACTGGATTACAAGGTGTTGAAATGAACTACCCCCAGGTGGATAAGCAAGATTTTTCTATCCATAAAGCCATCAAAGAGTTCATACCTTATATTCTAAAAAATCATGCGAAAGTCATCATCCCGCACCCGTAGGTTAGGTTACTATTCATTCAAAGAGAACTAGGAGAGTGATGAGGAAATTGGATGACAGACTTACAAGAATACAACCTTGAATTCAAACCAACCAATATCGTAAAAGGTCAAGGTCTATGAAAATTAGTGATGCAAGGTACTAACAACGAAGAACAAGAGGAGGAAGATTGGAAATATGAACCAACAATGTATATTCAATAGGTTCCATATATCTCAACCATTTAAGAATCATATTATAATGACCTCAAATATTACTTACAACACGACACAACCCCAGATCACCTTAATGCCAAGCAGAAGAGAGCACTCCGGTTGAAGTCTCTATAATATCAATTACTGCATGGCATCCTTTTTAGAAAGAACTATGATGGGGTGTTACTCAGATGCCTTGAGAAACAAGATAATGATAAGGTCTTTAAGGAAATGCATGATGGAACTATTGGCAACCATTTTTAGGGAGACACAAATGCTCACAAAGTGTTGAGAGCTAGGTATTATTGGCCCACATTGTTCAAATACACCCATGCATATTCAAGAATATGTGAAGCATGTTAGAAAACTGTAGGAAGAGAACAAAAAGATGCTACTCTACTCCAAATTGTTGCTATTGAAGAACCCTTCGAATAATGGGGTCTAGACATCATTGGTGAGATAAATCCACATTCCTCTGTTGAAGGAAAATCTCCCTGTGGACAGGTAGATCTCCTCTTGAGAGCTAGACTCTTAACTCTTAAGACAAAATATGCTTATCATGGTCACTGAATTCCTTTTATATCTAGATAAACTAATGTGTGAGGAAGAAGGATAAAAGAAGTACCTTTTACCAGTGTTTGTCCCTGCATGGTCTGAGTTGAGCTTCAATCTTGTGCTCCTCGATAAGCCTTGTAGACAAACAAAGATACAACCAATTTATACTCTATTGAGATTAGCTTGAAATAGACCTATCTATTAGAGACAAGTTCATGTGAGATTAAATACAAACTAGAAAGAAACATGCCAAGCATATCATATTAATGAGAACAACAACGAAGGAAACTTACAACCGTAGATGCGAGTGCAACAA
Source organism: Picea engelmannii (assembly GCA_009831015.1). Classification (NCBI taxonomy): domain Eukaryota; kingdom Viridiplantae; phylum Streptophyta; class Pinopsida; order Pinales; family Pinaceae; genus Picea; species Picea engelmannii. The sequence continues at coordinate 439,536 of ML786551.1, read as the reverse complement.
CTTCATCAAGTCCTCCTTGTCTAACCCTTGCTTCAAAAGACCCACGATCAAAATGACAATATCTTCACTGATTATTCTCCTCCACTTCACTGTGTGTTTCCTATGAGATCATAGGTTTCATGCCTCCAAAATCCTTCTCCCCTTTCACCATAAGAAAGCCTGCTTATATAGGCTTGGAGAGGCCCAACCACTTGAGATATATTTGGGGTAAGTTGATGATTTTCATCCTTCAGTTAGGGATATTCCCTAATATCATGGCTTGACTAAGGATTCGTATCCAACTGCCTTTAAAGATTGAAGGGATCTTTCCCTCATTCTTCTCAACAAACCAACTGTTGCCCAGAATAGGTAGCGCTCCTCCAAAAGGGCAGTCAGAGCATTATAACGCTCCCTAGTAACGTATAGGGGGGCGCCAACACTCCTAACAACAACAACGCTCCTAAAAAATGGTAGACAAAGTGTTATAACGCTCCCAGATAGTCTATAGGGGGGCACCAGCACTCCTGAGAGAGGTATAGGGGAGCGCTCTCCTCTAAAAACTCAATTTTAGTGGTTCTTTCAAATGGCAAGAGGTTCATAAACCTAGTTAACCATTCCTCTTCTTCCAAATCAAATGTTTGAGGTGTTTCAAATGTCCTTCCGAGGTCATTATAAGCACGACATAGGAGTTATGGCAGTATGCTTCTTCTGACATTTGTGACACTTGCAACCAAAATGCGACACTTGCGACACTTGTAATGAAGACACTTGTGACACTATCAAAGTGAGTATTTTTGATGTGTAACAGATTGCCCCCAAAAGTATGAAGTTAGAAGACAGGAACTAATAACTGAAATGCTTTGTAGACTTTCAAGAAAGGGTATAGATGTAGAGAACCTGACAGAGCTACACAAAAACATCCAACAAATATTATGACATGTTTCAAACCCAAGGCAGGCATACCTATGCTTGGGTGATAAAGACTTGCAAGATATGGCCACCATAAAATACACTGCGGATCCATAATTGTATTGATAAAAGGTATAGCCACCAAGGATACAGTGTGGATCTATACTCCTATGACCTGAACTGATTGTAGCCACGAAGAATACATAGTGGATCTATGAGATGACAAGACATAGCCATGACCAATACAAAGTGGATCTATGTAACAATATATGTGTCATTGTTCAAAAGAAACTTCGTTGCAACCTGGGAAAAGTACATATAAGAGTGATGACTCAACCCAGGGTATTCTTACAGATCCTGATGTAGTACGGATCTAACCATGTGAATAGATGTACTGATGTCAAACATGGCAGAAACCACTTGATTACTAGTCAATGATGTAAACCGTTAACAAGTGCGAGGGAGATCACCATTGATGTCAATGATTCCCAAGGTACTCTAGTACATTCCAATGAATGTGAATGGATGAGATGAAGTCAAACATCCATGGAATCATACGATCATAGGTCAATGATGTAAACCCACTTTTGAATGTGAGGAGGCCTTCCATTGAGGCATGCAGGTCCCAAAGTACTAACTGGTTTCTAAGTCTAGTCCCTGAATAATGTGTTGAAGTCGATAGGAATAGACTCGTCAAAGGAGGGCCTTGATGACAGAAACAGAGATTTAATTGGTAGATCAAATGAACATGGACTGACATGGGTACTGAGACAAGATATTTGTGATGGTTGAATCTTGAGGCAGATACTTCCCTTGAACACTGAGGCACAACAGCAGAAACATGACACAGACCAAAACACAATGATGCAATGGATACTGTGACTTTCGTCGGGTGACCCAAAGGAGTAAGAAAAACTCAGAGGATTGGTTTAGTGTAGAGGTTCAATGGATTAAGATGTGCGTAAAGACAAAGTGCCATGTTCAAGGGCGACTCTAAGAGTTACTTGGTAATGTTCACAAAAAACTGATGGCTTGCTTCTTTCAAATTTTCCCCCATCCAGATAGACGAGTACCTCTTTTTGATTTAACGAGCTCGAGGAGGATAACACATGCTTGATATAACTCACCTTCAGTAAGTTCCTCTTCCTTTGTTTAACAAAATGGAAGAAGTAAGGGTTCACTCCTGTATGGGCCCTTCAATGTATGATGTTTAACGAGCCCAGAGAAGGTAAACTCGAAGGTTTTTCATGATTATAGAGTCTAAAAAACACTTAAAAGAGAAATCTCTCAGTTCCTTTTTCGTAAAGTAGTCTGATGAGACCGAAAAAGAGATAAACTATTGCTCAACAAATTTTTTCTTCAAATACTTTAACGAGCTTGAAGAGAACAAGGTCGCTTGGTAATCTTTTCATGTTTAGAGAGTTTGAAAAGAACTTAAAGATGACTCCTATGTTGTCCTTTTTCGTAATGTTAGTCTCGCGAGGCCGAAAAAGAGATAAATTATCACTCGAAAGACGCCCTTTCAGACCTTTTAATGAGTGGGAAAGGAAGCAATATCACTCGACAATCTTTTCATGTTTAGAGAGTCTGAAAAGAGCTTAAAGGAGACTCCAGGGGGTTCCTTTTTCGTGTATCCATACAGGTTCAAAAAAGAGATAAAAGTTTACCCGGATGCATTCTCATGTATTTACGAGCACGAGAAAGAACAAAGACTAAGCTCGGTATGCCCCCAGCTTGAGAGCTAGTGGCTTAGCTCCAGAAAGATTAGCAAAGGCTAGAGACATGCCCTCCAAGCTTCAATTCATTCACCGACTTTGAGGTTGTCACCAATTTCTCTACTAGATAAGAAAAAGGAGAAGGGTGGATGAAAAGAAGGTTCAAGAGAGGTGACTGTTTCATTTTTTAACGAGTTTTCTATAGAGAGGAAAACTATACTCAGGGCCTCTATTTCATTTTTTAACGAGCTTTCCATAGAGAAGAGAAAATATGCTCGTGGTTGCTTCTTGATCATGGATTCCAAGAGGATAATGCTCTGGAAGGATACCATGTCAAGGGACAAAACTCGGTCATGGCCTCCAGGAGATCTTCGCTGGATGGAAGATAATCACTCGGGAAGGAACACATGTCAAGGGCCGTGATAGGGGTAAGGAGATCAGGCTCCAATAACCCTATCGAATAAATCACCATGTCAACGACCGGATCCAAATCATCGGAAGTCGAAGGCATGGGAGATGATGGAAAATCAACATCAGGAGGCGATATAACGCGTACATCTTCCCAAATTTCTTCATGAGGGGGAAGAAAAGAGGATTGGTGATGGTTATTATCCCAAGGTAACTTGTCAATGCGAAGCATTTCTGAAATAGATTCATCCGAGGGAAAAGTTGGGGAAATGTAGTCAATCGTAGACGACAAGGAACTCAACTGTGATTGCATCGAGGAACTGTCGGGTGCCAATAGATTTTGGTCATCCGACGAGGGAGAAGCAGATTGGGTAGAAACGTATGATGTTTTGGCTGGACTAAGTGGCATGGTGTCACCTAGTGCGTCAAATTCCAACGGATGAGGTACAATCCAAGGGTCAGATGATTCCAAAGATTGATAAGCCACAGTCGAAATCATATCGACAGTGATAATATGATGTGTAGTCGGTGGAAGTGGTGTAGGGAAGGTACCCATGAGGCTAGAATCTTTCAGTAAGCCAACACCAACGCTTTCATACGTGATCTTGTGGTCTCCCAAGAAAGGAATATTGTTGGTAGCAGGAATGTGAGCATCGGTCGTGTAGAAATCCAACTCAACAACAGTGACAATTTTTCCTTGATGGGGAAATTGGACACATCGGAAAATTGACGAGGCAACGACAATGATAGCATAAAACCAACTTATTCCAAGTAATAAGTTGTAATCGAGGGGAGCATTGACCACCTTGACATCAACAGTAATAGTTTTGCCACCCAATTGGATGGGTAGGGTTTGTAAAAGCCCATGGGGATGAAAGCCTCGCCCATCGAAGGCGCGTAACATTGTTGGGAATTTGTTGAGTGTGGGTGATTTTAAACCTTTCCAACATGCTAAGGACATGACACAAGTTGAGGATCCCTCATCCAGAATAGTTCGGTGGATTTGTTGATTATGAACAACAACATCAACTTGAAAAGAAAGTTGGTGAGAGAGTCGAGACGCATAATTGTCTAGGTTAAACATGATATGGTTGGACGAATCGAGATCAATAATTCCAAGAGTGGATAAGAGCGTTCTACGTTGACTGGGGCAGTGCTGTAGAACTTCTAACGCAGACATAACACACGGTGCTTGAGCCAAATCTTCAACAATGTTGTAGTTCTGGGCGGCACGTGAACTAGGATTAAAGGTAGCTTTGCGTATAGTTATCTTAGGAGGGCGTAAGATAGAGTCGAATGAGGGTTTATCAATCTAAAGTGGTCCAGATGGATGATTAACCGATGGAAGACTAATGGAGGACGATGATGGATCTGGTAAAGTACCAGTACCGTTAATGTCTTTTCCTTTGTTAGATTTACCTGGTGTGTCGTATGTCTTAGAGAGAGTGGTCAAATTAATCCCATTGAACATATAAATATGTGCACTCAATGAGGTCTCATCATGAGGATCTCTAGAACTGCTCCCAAGAGAGGGGGTTTGAGCAACCATGGATTGCTGCTATGGAAAAGGCTGAGTAAGCACAATGGGTTGTGAATTTCCTTGGAAAATTTTGGCCACTTCATTGCGAAGTGGATAGTCTCGAGTGTAGTGATCGTCACCACAAATGATACACGGAAATTTCAGTTTCCATTGTGGTTTCTTTTCGGTAGCAGGTGTTTGATTTTTTGGGTGATCATTATTATTTTTTGATTTATTCTTTGTCTTCTTCTTACCTCCAGATTGTTGTGAAGGGGTAGATTGAACTACATTCACCTCAGAGATCTAAGTTTGAGGGGAGGTAGAGGAGAGTGTGGTCGATTGGGAAAAGGATTGAGTTTTGATGGAACCGATAACACTATCTGCATGAGATGAGGATGATGGTTTAGATGGATCGGTATTAGCTCGAGCAACATTCAGAAGAAAATCATACAAAGTACTAGATTGGGAATAAACCAAATCTAAATACTGAGCCCGAGCGATGGCTTTTTCCTCTATGACTGCACCACCCATAGCAACATCACGAGTGATCAGGGGTAACAGTGATATAGTAAACCATTCCGCCAATAATATGTCAGGAATGACTGCCTTGATCATCCTTCGTTGTCGCCTCCACTCATGAATATGGTCAGAGATATGCATGAAGTTAGTTTGATGAAGGGAGGTCAAGAGTTCAATACCCATCTTGTAGCGAATAGGAAATTGAAAGTGCGTGAGGAGATAAATGGCAAGGGAATTGAAATCATGAAAAGAAGCACGTGGTAGTTCAATATACCACTTTGCTGCCAAACCGGTAAGTGTTCACTGGAAAAGACACAAATGTACATAATCATCCATGAGGGAGTTTGATGAACACCACAAATGGAAATCCATCACATGGTTGTTCGGATCTTCGCCAGGGTTTCCATCAAATTTCAGAATATCAGAAGGAATTTTAGCTGGAATGATTGACCAAACCGGTGAATGAAAAATAGGATCATTAGTTAAATGAGACAAGTCTAGGAGATCCAGAGTTGCAAGGAAAGGTAACTGTCGGTTAATTTTTGAATGATACTGGTGCAACATAGGAACACCAGTAGGACCATAAACTGGGTTTGGTGGATAGTTGTAACCAGTAGGTCCTCCTACATACAGTTGTTGCTGGCCAGGATAAGAAGGTTTCGATGATGATTGAGAAACATTTGCATAACCCGGTGGGTTCTGAACATTATAGGCCGGGTGATTTATTTTCCCATGAGGAGGATAAACATTTTTCCCTTGAGAATGGTAAGGAGTAGATCCTAGAGGCGGATACACATTAGACCCATGAGGATGATAAGACTATGGTCCTAGAGAACTCCAGGTGGTGTTTGGGATGTCGCCCAGATAAGATTGTCTTAAGATGTTCTTGAATGAACAATATTGGATACTCCTCCTAGTGGGTTATTATACGACTGCCCCCCAATGTGGGGTTGATTAAAAGTGCCTCCTGAAGATACTCCCCAGGATTGTTAAGGGTTTCCAACAAACGAAGGTTTCCCCCCTGCTAGCGGTGGATTTACGACCGGGGAATGATTGGAAAACAGAGGTTTCCCTCCGGGAGGAGCATGAGAAGGGGGCTGTCCCCCGAGAGGGGTAGGCCCACCATGGAAAGGTAGTCCTCCAGGAGGGAAAGGTTCATTAGATGGTGGTTTCCCTCCAGCTGGTTGTGTTTGGCCAGCAGGGGTCTACATTCTCGGGTGAGAAGATGTCCCAACAGGATCATGTGGAACATGTGGAGATGTAGAGTAAAATCTTGTAGAAATGGGGGTAGAGATTGAAGTGATTTGGAGATGAGTAGAGGTGATGAGTCCAACATTAGGATGGACTTGTGCTGGTGTAACAATAGGGTTAATAACCTGATCGACTAGGTGATTCATGGTTTGACCGGATGGTCCTATTTCACTAGGAGGGTCATGAGGATGAAAGGGTCGTCGAAAGGATTCGAAATGTTCATAGAGATCGCATCCCAATGAAGTCCTCCATACAAAATGAGAAAGCATGGGATTGGTATCTACTGCGGTGCTAGGACGAATAGGAGTCCTATACTCATCACCAAATATTGGTTCTGTGGATCCCATATATGTTTCAGTAAAAATCCTCTCTGGTAATCGTGGGACCTCTTTGTCTACGACGTTCCCAAGGGAGTCTAAACAAACCAACAATGGGTCGAGAGGAGTTACCGACACAGATGTAGTGTGATTTTCAACTGTGACCAAAGCACCTTCTGAGTTATCTAACGAAGGAGCAATAACACTTCCAGCATCAGATTGATTTTCTACCTCTCTACTGTAGTTGTCTTCTGGAGGGTTAGGAGGTAAGGGTTGATAGGCTTTCGAAGGAAACCCTTGCATCCTACATGATCAACGAAGACCTTTATCATCTATAGGCTCAATTGTGGAGAGTAACAGAACACACTGAAAATCTAGGGCCAAATAAAAAAAAGAAACAACATACGCTAATAAAATCTAGGAATCAACCAAGAAGACAAAACTTCTCTCAATGATCGTACTAGTTGGTGATGAAATCCAACGTCAGGTGATCAAGTCAAGAAGGGGCTAGGATATGGTGGAATAGTTACAATGGCGACCTGCTTAACGAACTTTCACCTTGGTGCAAGCTTCCACACAGTAATTGTGGATTTACCCTCCAAGGAGCCCGAGTGAGTTTGACCAATGTCTGTTCCAGGTACAGTGAGACTTCCCTTCATTGTCACCTTGTGTAAGTACCTAAAGATTATGGAAACTAAAGACACCAATTTGCAGTGAGTCCCTGGGCGGGTACACTCGAAAGTCCGATCCGAAACGTATGGGCAGGATAACAAGTCTGAAATCAACCCGAGAGGCTCCCACACATAATCGTGGGTATACCTTCAAGTGACCCCCAATATACGATCCGACCACTACAAACAGTTGAACCATGGAGGGATAATCTCCATAATTTTCCTGAATGTGACCTCGTGCGTAACCCCTGTGTGAGAGGGGGATCCCAGAAAACCAATACGAAAATTGGATTTGACTCTCCCTAGCTCAGGATGCTAATGTTTTTTTTGAAAACTTTGGAGAGTTGTACTCACAACCTAATCCAAAGTGCTAACTCTAGTCTACTGTTGGTGGAAGATCCTAAAAACAAAAAATGTTCTAGATAATTTTTAATTAGCATTCGTTTTACAACTGTTCTTTACTCAAAGGGTGTATGAAAGTGAAACTGATGGAATGATGAATCAATTCCCAAAAAGATGCATAAAAGATGATAAGCAATCATTTCTTTTCAATGAATGCCTATTTAAGGGAAAGAGAAAGAGTCATTTTCACTATCAAACACTAATATGGAATGTCCTCAATCAATTTGTTCTTAATCGAATGTAATGCAATGCTAAAACATTTTAGAAATGCCTTATAATATGAAAACCAATCACTAATATGTATCTTTTGTCATTTGTATGCGAATGATGATTAATTCAATGAAAAGACTTCTCCTGCTAACTTCCCTTTCAGATCAAGGAGATTCAGACAAGTATGAGCAGATTTCACACAAACAACACACACCCTCTTGCTATGATTGAAACAAGAAGCAAACAAAAAACAAAACATAACAAAGTAAATCAAACAATTCACATAAAAGAGAGATGTTTAAGAACAATGACCTCAAAAAACCAAATGAGATGATTCATAGATCGTTGATTCCCTTCACCAAAGTTCCCGCTCAGTCGGATAGGGGAGAAGAAAGCAATGGATTGATTCCAAGTTCTCAAAAACAGAAAAACTCAAAATAAAGAAGAAGGCCTCAAAATCTGCACAACAAAGTGCTTATTCTTCATAAGGATGTCAAAGTTCAATAGGAAGAAGCATTGAATCGCAAAGAATCTCAGCAAGTGAAAAACAGGGTCTGGACCTCAGAAAATGCAATTTTGGAAGGTATTTTTGCAAAGGAGAGGCTAGTGCTCTGGTGTAAGGGACAGCAAAGCATTATAAAGCTCTGTCTAAGACTTCGAGGGAGTGCTGGCACTCTGCTAACAAGGTAGGGGAGCACTGGTGTCCTAAAATCCATAAAAATGTCCAAAAAACCCTAAAACTCAGCTGAACTTTGTCATTCAAAGAATGTGTGATGGAATAAAGATTCAATCAACATATGAAATCAAACATATGGGGTGAACAAGGTCTAAAAACAATAAAGGGTAAGACAGGGTCTGTGAGGAAAACCAAAACTGAAAGTTTCGATTCGTCTCTCGTGGAGTTGCCAATTTCTGTTGAAGGAAAATCTCCCTGCAGATAGGTAGATCTCCTCTTGAGAGCTAGACTTTTAACTCTTAAGACAAAATATGCTTATCATGGTCACTGACTTCCTTTTAGATCTAGATAAACTAATGTGTGAGGAGGAAGGACAAAAGAAGTACCTTTTACCAGTGTTTGTCCCTGCATGGTCTGAGTTGAGCTCCAATCTTGCGCTCCTCGATAAGCCCTGTAGACAAACAAAGATACAACCACTTCCTACTCTATTGAGATTAGCTTGAAATAGACCTATCTATTAGAGACAAGTTCATGTGAGATTAAACACAAACTAGAAAGAAACAGGCCAAGCATATCATATTAATGAGAACAACAACGAAGGAAACTTACAACCGTAGATGTGAGTGAAATAGCTTCATCAAGTCCTCCTTGTCTAACCCTTACTTCAAAATACCCATGATCACAATGAAAATATCTTCACTAATTATTCTCCTCCACTTCACTGTGTGTTTCCTATGATATCATAGGTTTCATGCCTCCAAAATCCTTCTCCCCTTTCACCATAAGAAATCCTGCTTATATAGGCTTGGAGAGGCCCAACAACTTGAGATATCTTTGGGGTAAGTTGAGGATTTTCCTCATTTAGTTAGGGATCTTCCCTAAGATCATGTCTTGACTAAGGATTCAAATCCAATTTCCTTCAAAGATTGAAGGGATCTTTCCCTCATTCTTCTCAAAAAACCAACTATTGCCCAGAATAGGTAGCGCTCCTCCAAAAGGGTAGTCAGAGCGTTATAACACTCCCTATTAATGTATAGTGGGGCACCATCAATCCTAATAGCAACAATGCTCCTCCAAAATGGCAGACAAAGTGTTATAACACTCCCAGATAGTCTATAGGGGGGTGCCAACACTCCTGAGAGAGGTATAGGGTAGCGCTCTCCTCTAAAAACTCAATTTTAGTGGTTCTTTCAAATGGAAAGAGGTTCATAAACCCAGTTAGCCATTCCTCTTCTTCCAAATCAAATGTTTGAGGTGTTTCAAATGTCCTTTTGAGGTCGTTATAAGCATGGCATAGGAATTATGGTAGTATGCTTCTTTTGACATTTACGACACTTGTGACCAAAATGCGACACTTGCGACACTTGTAATGATGACACTTGCGACACTATCAAAGTGAGTATTTTTGATGTGTAACATCCTCCAAACAACACATGTATATTCTGACAACTATCGATTATTTTACATGATGGATTGAAGCAATACCACTGGTAAAAGTAAATGAAGAGGTAGTGATTAGTTTTCTTGAACAACACATCATTACTGTTGATATTATGGTAGCTACGGGAGGTATTAAACCTCCATGTGTAACCCTTACAAGAATAGAATATTCTGGGAAGCAAGAAGAAACCCTAAAGCATTGGACATAACCCTAGAAGACAAGTCGCCTAAATAAAATAATTAATATTGAGTTTTTAGCCTCCAGAAAGAATATTCGGCCCAGAAAGATAAGGAAGAGTAGTATAAATAGAGGATTCTAGAGCTCATTTGGAAACACATAACTCACAACTGCAGAAATTTAATGTGCACTGCAGAAATTTAGTAAGTGCGCAAGTTTGGAGAGTAGTTGCAGTTGCAACTACTACAATTAGTATTTTTGGTTTTAGGATTGGACTTTCTCTTGGTTATGGTTTGGAATTTTTTCTTGGTACACTAGCTATGGAGAGTGGTACTCTACGTTGATTGGCTTTTGGATCTAGGGTTTTCTTCCGAAATTATTTGTCAAGGTTAAGGTGCTCGAGGGTGGCTTCGGCATATGGTTGAGTGACAATATTTCTATATTGTCTATGGTTAAACAAGCACACCTATTATTTCTAATAGGTTATGAGTCCACACTATCTTCGAACAATCAAACCGCTGGAAGATAGATTGGGAGGATTTTCTCAATTACAGTTGTAGCTGCAGTCAAAGTTTTTGCTACAACAACGAAACTCTAACTCTCTTGTTGAGGCACCTGAAGTGAATATATTGACCTAATTTCTGGATATCCTAGTGTACCCTAAATTAGTGCACCTACTGGTACTCTCAACAAGCTAAGATGTCAAGTTTGAGTTTTTGGTAAAAGTCAAAGGTTGACCAAGTCAAAATCAAAGGTTGACCAAGTCAAAGTAGTCATGACTTACTCTATGAAGTCAAAAAACAAGTTAGAAGGGGCTTCTAACTTCATATCATGGAAGAAAAGGATTGACCTCATCCTTGCCAAGAATAAAGTGTTGGATATCATGAAATGAAAGATTGTGGAACCACAGTTTGAAGAAGGAAAAGAGAAGGAACCTTAGAATGTTGCAGTTATGGATAATTTCAAGGGAAATGACATTAATTCCATGAGTATCATAGTGGACTCTGTAAAATACCACTTGATACCCTACATCTCTCATCTTGAATCATTCAAGAAGATGTAGGATACCCCAACTAATATCTTCTCAGTCAGAAACATTGGACAAGTAATGAGTCTGAAGAATGAGCTTCGTGACATGAAAATGAATGGTGATGAAAGCATAACATCATACTTAGTGATAATCTCTCAGTTAAGAGATCAAATACAATCTATTGAAGAAATAATTTCAAGGAACTAATAAATATAGTACTCAACAACCTTCCCAAGACATGGGATGCATTTTCCACAAGCATGAACACAAGAAAGGAGTATCTCACATTTGAATAACTTTGGACTTACTGTGAAAAATAAGAATCAAGGATTGGCACAAAAGAGAAATCCCAAAACAAATACAATGATCAAGCCTTCACAAAAAAATTCAAGAATTTCAGAAATAAGAGGAAGTTTGGCTTAAGGAAGGAAACAAACAAAGCATCAGTTGCCGAAGAAAGGGAACCATCAAAGAAGGCCAAGCATTATAAAACATACTTCTTCTTCTAATTCAAGGTAACAATATTCTTCAAAGTTCTTGTACATAGCATGTTTACATAGTTTCTGTACATATCTTTCATATCTATTTCTTAGAAGATAAGATGTTCAAATGGAACAATACCTATGGAACAATAAAAAGATAAGGATTTCTATCATGATGACTACAAGTCAAGCAATACACATGAAAAGATGAAGTACTTTGACAACCCTTGGTAAAAATTCATGTGGAAGATATTAAATAAGTAACAACTACTAGATAAGCCAAAATCAGAATCAAACTTGAAGAGACCCAAAAGAAGTCAAAACAAAAAGAAGTCAACAATCAAGAGGAAATTAGAAAAGGACTTGTGACACTTTGTAGAAGGCAATAAGGATACAGACGTAAGAGTGGACTCTCTTAGATGGAGGGAGTTGATTACATAATTCCAAAAGAAGAGCATGCATTCATACATGAAACAAGTATTAGGAGGGAGCTAATCCTAAATGATATGATATATTAAGGATTATGAAGTATCTGTCCATGTTCCCATTGAAAGTAACAACCATGATAAGAAACATGTGTTCAGTTTGAATCTAGAAGAAGTCTTCTTTGAAAAGAAGCCTTAAAGTATCCTTGGTTGTACATATACATCCATGATCCTATGATGAAAGGAAGAAGTTGGAATCTTTAGGGAATATAGAAGAGCACATGGACCCAAGATATAAAGAGAGACACGAGGAAGAACATGAAGATTCCAAGAAATAAAGAAAAGCAAGAACAACCAATTATTATACCAAGAATCACAAGACTACCGACTTGGTTTGAACCCACTAAGAAACAATCGAGAAGAAGAAATGGAATTTATGATAAAGAACAGTTTATGTAATAAAATGTGAAAAAGACTTATGAATTTAACCATTACAAGATTCAAAGGTTCTTCTAGAAGGAGGGAGAAGACTACGACAACAACATGTTCTAGTAAACCATATATACTTCTTGTAGTATCCATGGATTGGAATTTACTTGTAAAAGACTATTCTTCCCAATAAAGCAAGTGAGAAAGAAGCTTATACCAGAAAGAGACCCATGTATGCATATATAATAAGACCTTGTATGGATTCAAACAACTTGACGCAGAGTATCTCATATACAACAAAAGCATGGTGAAAAAATTCTATGACAGAGATAGTGTATCAGAATAGTTACTCAGAAGTCTGGGATCATGGATTGCTAATCCATGGAAAAATCTCTTGATGACAGAAGAGGTGCTACTTGGATATGTTTGAGTTTGAGTCTTTCCACAATATCATGAGCTAGCAGGAAATAAAAGTGTTGAATTTGACCATGATATATTGTAATGATCGGATCTATATGAAGCCTTCAGAGAAAACCAATGTTCCATGACAGACCGAGGTACATTGAGATCAAGCATTATATGCTCCGTGATGAAGTCCAGAAAAGAGAATTGGTTCTCCAATATATCTCCACATATGAGCAGATAACAAATATTTTGGTAAAGCCTCTGTCCAAGATGAAAAGTTTGTGTGCTCAAGAAACAAGCTGGGGATCATGGAGACAAATTTCTTATTGAAAAAGGAAGAGATTACTCCTAGTTTCGGAGGGAGAACTGATATGTTATTGATTTATGGACGATAATTTTAAGTTTGAAAAATGGTCTAGGATGAGTAGTTCCTTTCCAGTTCGGAAAGTGGTTTGAGATTTCTAACAAACATGCATTTTCCAATTCAGAAAATGGTTCAGATCGGACAATCATTTTCATAATGAAAATGGTCTGATATATTGATGATTTACCATAGACAATGATTCCCCTTGTGGCTAGTGTGGGGGAATGGTCTAAGAAAATCATTCTTCTAGGAAGTCACTCTGAGCATTGGTCAAATAGAATGGTTCGCCTCGTTGGGCAATCATTCTTTTGAAATTCACAGTTGTGAGAAGTTTCAAAGAATGGTCTGTTTTGGAGGTTGGTGTAGGAAAGTCATTTCTATTAGGAAATGGTCTGGATAGTCATTCCCTAGGGCATACTCATTCTCTCTAGGTTGCACTATGATTAGTGCTAGAGGAATGTCCCAATTAGGTGAATGGTTCGGGTTCAACAATCATGGGCATGGATTCCCTAGAGCAGACTCATTCTTGTAAATTATAACCTTGTACAATATCTACTGAAAACAAATATTCATAAAAAGAATAGAAAATATACAATGGAAAATACAAACATTACACAGAAATTTTTCCCCTGGAAACCCAAACCGGGAAAACAAGCATTTTCTATATTATTCATCATGTTACAATGTTTACAATAAAAAATACATATAGGAGCCAATGACACCCAAAACCCTAACCCAATGACATGGATTAGTCCAAAACCCTAATTCCTTAACCTGAAATAGAAAACCATCGGCAAAGAAACCATGTGCCAAAAAACCACCTAAATATAATGTGGTCCCAAAAATGCGGTCCCGAAAAATGCAGTCCCCATGAAGAATTTTTTTTTTCGGGGGCGTTGCCCTCGAACCCCCATGTAGGGGGCTTCACCCCCCTGCACCCCGCCTCCAACCCCACTGTGTGCCTGACACATACGCTCAAAAACTACTACTTGTGCAAAGAATATAACACATACCCAACAATTCTCTCCAAGTTGCACTATGATTAGTGCTGGAGGAATGGCCCAGTTAGGTGAATGGTCCAGGCTCATAAATTAAGGACAATTATTCTTCTGTGCTTGAGAAGAATAGTCAAGATATCCCATGGCTGATGTTTTACTTTCTGAGGTCATATGCTCTTCCAAATATCACAGATGTGAGTCGAATAATGGTCTAGATGACTCAATTTATATCATGATATTGTTTTATGCAGGTTGATATCAGATGATATGATTTCTGTGGAGACTGTATGTCTCTAGACAATAGATGTATGCTAATGTGGTGGATGTGTTCCAATGGTTGTGACTATGCATCACTAATTAAATATCTATGTGCTACTTGGTGTGGTTTTGTACCATTGGATAGTAGTTGTGTACTACTATGGATAAACATAGTTGTGTTCTATTGAATGACAATGTTATGATTTCCATGAAGACAATCAATAGTGTTGGAAATGATTATCAGCTATATGGATAGTCAGTGTGATGGTGGACAGACATTCTCCAGGTGGAAAATGGTCAAGGACATTTGTTCTTCTAGGACATATGTCTATATTAAAAGAATAATCCTTGTATCCCATGACGTGGATTCCAACATCTGTTGGAATAATTATTTTTCTAGGACATATGTCCAGATTAGAAGAATGATTCTTGTATCACTCTGTGGAGTGAGTGACTTATCCAACATCATGCATAATTACTCAGATGGAGTATAACTCTGAGAGATGATACAGTTGATGCTATTAGATGATACTGATAGTGATGATGGTGCTCATGATTTGATCATGAGATAGCCTATGTGGCTATACCTGTTGAATGATATGTTTGTGATCAAGACCATTACCTTTAAATACCTCCCTACATAGGAGGGAGTGTTGATATTATGGTAGTTGTGGGAGGTATTAAACCTCCATGTGTAACTCTGATAAGAATAGAATATTCCGGGAAGCAAGAAGAAACCCTAAAGCATTGGACATAACCCTATACTACAAGTTCCCTAAAGAAAATAATTAATATTGAGTTTTTATCCCCTAGAAAGAGAAGTCGGTTGAGATAGATAAGAAAGAGCAGTATAAATATAGGGTGCCATAGCTCATTTGGACACACACAACTCACAACTGCATAAATTTAGTGTGCACTATAGAAATTTAGTAAGTGCTAAGTCTGGAGAGTAGCTGCAACTGCAGCTACTGCAATTAGTATTTTCGATTTTAGGCTTGGACTTTATCTTGGTTATGGTTTGGAATTTCTGCTTGGTACGCTATCTCTGGAGAGTGGTACGCTACCTTTATTGGATTTTGGATCTAGGGTTTGGTTCCAAAATTATTCTCTCTATCAAGGTTAAGGTGCTTGGGGGTGGCTTCGGCCTATGGTTGGGTGACAATATTGCTATATTGTCTATGGTTAAACGAACACACCTATTATTTCTAACAATTACAAGGTTCAGAGTTCCTAACTCTCCAATGTTTGATAATGCAACTTATTTTTCATCTTTAAAATTATCTTAGTTTTCATTAGAGAAAGGGATTATTTTGAAGTATTCTACCAATTATTACCCTCAAGGAAATGGGTTAACAAAATCCACAAACAAGAACATAATACGTATCCTCAAATGAATCGTGGTTGATCACTAAATAAATTGACACAACACTTTATTGAATTCAATATAGGCTAGTCATGTCACTCCTAAGTCTGCCATAGAAAATTTTCTATATTTCCTTGTTTATGGGAAAGAAGCCGTCTTACCCTCAAATATTTACCTTCCTTCCCTACAACTCACTCAAAAATCCCAAGGAAGAGAGTGCCCCTCCATTCAACGATGCATTGATACCTTGCTATGTTTAGAAGAGAGTCACACTAAAGCCAAAAGAAAGTTTGAATCTCACCAACAGACCGTGAAACACTGGTTTGATAAATAAACTATTGGTGAGAAAGAATTCCAAGGTTGGGACTTAGTTCTCAAATGGGACAAGACACATGAAGATAAAGGGAAACATTCAAAGTTACAACAACTTTGGCTTGGTCCTTATGTCATCAAAGAAAAAATTGTCCAAGGTACCTTTTTGTTACAAAAATTCAGGGGAAGTTGATTCCCTCCCTGTTAATGGCCAAATCCTCAAACATTACATCAACTAGCCATTCATGCTGCTTTCACTTGTACATAAATACACTTTTTCCTATTTTTGTTTTGCTGCATTTTTGTTTTTTCTTTTGTTTCCTGTTTGTTTCCCAATATGTTTTGATTAGATTTTTTTTTTGATCCTTCTTGAGAGCTGTCACCCCAATTTTGAGTTCCCTATAACTTAGTTCTGGTCATATATTTAATTAGTAGCACATATGGTGTAAATAGATTAATATCTATGTGATATGGTGTTCAATCCACTTATCTCTCCAACAATGCAAGACCCATTATGTACTATCTAGAGTTAGATCTGGTGGAGGAACATAGCTCATCAATACACAAGAATAATTGAAAGAAACAAAGAACCAAGAGACTCAACTTAATAACATATTTCCACATCATGTGAACTAAAATGAAAATGATTTAGAAGGGGTGTTCGTAGTATGTCAGGAATCATAACTTAGGAAGTTCACTCATATATAATCAAGTTAGGAGATCTCACCATTACAACTGCCATTCATAGCACCTTTAAAAGTTAAATTGAATCCCCCCATACACCTCTCTCTCTAAAAAAATCAAAATCAAATCTTATAAAAGGTAAAGGATTTCTATATCACACGAGACATGCAAGTATCTCCACCAGGGCTATGGACACTCAATGGAAGTGGAGCAAGGATTGTGACATTGAGATGAATCCATCATGGCTATGGATTCTTTCTTGCAATGGTGAAACACCAGAGAAATGCACTATGACTTTTATTCTCAACATTATTTACATTTTGTTCCTGTTATACTTCCTACACCTCCTCCTCTAGCCATTTATAGTATGATAAAAATCAATTTGAAAGAAATATGATCAATGGAAGAATCTTTCCCATCTTTGTGTCATCTCAGTTATTTCAAGATCCAAGCTACAATACCTATCATTTATCTCTTATGATTTTACATAATGAGTGCACCCCTTCCTAAAATATCCATGGACATCATCTTATAGAGATCCAAGGCTTCGACCAGTGATCTGCTATTTGTTGTGACAAGCACTACAATCCTCCATTTTCCTTTATTTGCATTTGCATAGTCTTTAGAAAATGGATCCCCTCATTTTAAGTTTGAAATAAATTTTCTTTGGCCTCTCTTTACCTCAAGTTTCTTAGAGATATCCTATTCACCTTAAGAAATCACGTGTAAAAGGAAGTACTTGAAAATTTTCATTTTTGAGCAAGTTAGAAGAAATCGACAAAGTTAGTTCTAACTTCTCTGATGTGAATTAGAGGATTTGCATTTAACTCCTCTGATTCACACCAGAGGAGTTTCTCTATTTATCGCCGATGTCCTTACCTATCGCACGAGTTAATACTAACTCTTCTGATGTGAATCGAAGGAGTTGGTTCCAACTCCTCCGATTCACATCAGAGGAATTTCCTCCAAGTTTACTGATGTCATCAAAAGAATTTGAGGCAAGTGCTCCAATGAACGTCGAAGGAATTCCTAATAATTTATCTGATGTTCATAGAATAACTTGCTCTCAATTCCTCCGACCTTAATTACCTCACTGACTCAACATTTAATGCTTAAACCCCGATTTCTATTTATACATGAAAAGTCTACGATTTTCATTGTTCTCTAAGAAGTTAAGGTGATAAGAGTTTATTAAGACCTAGAGCACACCAAATTGTTGCATCGAAGCTCACGACTTATCACCGACTTTTACGTGGAAGTAGGTTGAAAGGTACATGCATATTTCTTTGTCTTTCTAGGGTTAGGGTGTCCTTCTTGATTACTTTCCTTTCATACTTCATTTTATTTCCTTTCTCACACTGACCACTTGGTTTCCCCATTGCCATATCATGAGTTCTCTTTGCAAGTAGTGTATACCAAAACATTGTTCAACCTCATTCTTTATGTTAAGATTAATGTTGTTATTAGGTTATTTTCAATTTTCTCAATGCATTTCCAAAACAAAAACATAAATAGGATCACTGAAAGAAACACAATCACAAAGTACACAACATTTTATCCCAAGAAAATCTCTGGGGGAGAAAACCCAACAAAAAATTCCTCGATGATAGATTGCCAATACAATGCGAAGACTAAGACTAAAACTCTAAGGATAAACTAGGAATGAACATGCGCCTCTCTTCTCCTTCCTCTTGCAACTGCAAATGCCTTCAAAATATGCACACTAGATGAGTGAGTGAATGAATGAACAAGTGAGGCACCATCCTCACTTATAAATACTTGTTGAGGAGATTCTAGGGTTATTTATCTTCACTTAGTAGGGCCAACTTATTCCAAGAGTGGTTAAAACCAATTTATAAACCCTAGGGGACGACTTTACAAATGCCACTGTATAAATATGGTTTGACCGATCCAAAAAAGGGGATTTGGTCTTATACAAGTCCCAACATGATCAATCCACAAAAGGGGATTTTATCTATAAGATAATAACTCAAATATAATCAGAATACTCTTCAAAGTTACAATATTTCAACACCCCCCTTAACAAGAAGGGTATTCTACTATTATAACCCAATACAACATCATCAGGAGAGAGAGAGGGTAGCATCATCATCAACATCTAGAACACTGACCGACACATCTACAAATCATCATAAGTTTTTCTCATCATAAATATCATCATCATTCACAGCATGGAGCTGGAGCAGAATCATCATCATCATCATCATAATCGACATGAAGCTGAAACATCAACATCAATTAGCATAAATTTAGGAAAACAATATCACTAACATGAGGCTGGTACACCATAATCAACAACATGAGACTGATACAACATCATCAACAACACAAAGTTGAGAGAAAAACATAATCATCATATGGAAATAGAATGAGTCAAATGCAACAACAACATTTTGTGGTACTCTGATAGACTTTCCTTACCAGACCTTCGAGATCTGGCTAGGTATCATAATATTCCCTAGGATATAAAATCCTAACAAGCTACCATGTGGTACTCTGAAAGATAGTCCTTACGGGACCTTCAAGATATACCCATGAAACATAAGATTCCCTAGGATATAAAATCTTAACATATCTACCACTATTGACCACATGTGGCATATACATGCACAGGTACTTTGACACACCGCCCTCACCAGACCTTCGAGATCTTCCCAGGGATGATCAATCCCCTAGGATATAAAATACTAATGGAGCTACCTGTTGTTGGTTAGGATACTATATTATCATAAAAACCACTCCCCCTTTCGAGGGAGGTTCTTTTAGACAACACCAAGCTTGTCTTGGAAGTACTCAAACTTCACATGAGACACAGGATTGGTCAACACATCTACAACCTGCTCATCTGTTCCAACATATTGGATCTTTACAACTCCAATCTACACCATATCACAAATGTAGTGATACCTGATATCTATGTGCTTCAACTTATCATGGAACACTGGGTTCTTCATCATCTTTATGCAACTATGGTTATCACATAGAATCACGATTGCTTCCATCTCTAGATTGAATAGACCTGTCAACAACTTCCGAAGCCATATGGCTTCACAACTGGCGGAACATGCTGCAATATATTCCTCTTTTTCCGTGCTGTGAGCAATACTGGATTGTTTCCTACTTTTCCACGAATTCATGGCTGAAACCAAACTAAAACAACATCCTGAAGTGCTCTTTCTATCAAAAGCACTTCCAACCCAATATGAATCAGTATAACCGGATAGTTTAAAGTCATGATCTCTAGTATAACAGAGACCATAATCCAACATACCCTTAAGGTATCTCATCACATGCTTTGCAACTACAAGGTGAACATGTATGGGATCTAATAGATACTGACTCAAGGTGTTCACAAAAAAGCATATATCTGGCTTGCTATTCGTTAGATACATCAACAAACCAATAATCTGTCTGTATAGAGTAGCATCGATCAATTCTGATAAAGTATCAACCAAGAGCTTCAAGTTTGTTTCCATGGGTATGTTCATGGATTTACATTCCAACATGTCAAATCTCTTCAGTATTTCAACTGCATACTTCCCTTGGTTAAGGAATATATTCTCTGGACTCTACCAAATTTCAATACCTAAGAAATAATGCATCGAGCCTAGGTATTTCATCTCAAACTCTGTAGCGAGATTCTTCTTACAATCTGTGATGATGTTTTCTTCTCATGTTAAGAATAATTCATCCACATACAGTGGAAATATAACTGGCTCATCATTCATAACCTTGAAGTAAAGGTTATAATAATCTTTACTCTTGGTAAAGCCCAAACTCGTTAGGAAACTATCAATTCTTCCATACCAAGCTATAGGAGCTTGCTTTAACCCATACAAAGCTTTCTTCAATTTGCAAACATGAGTCTTTCTATCTTAAAATTCAAACCTTAGTGGTTGTTCTATATACACTTCTTCTTCAATAACACCATTTAAGAAGGATGTTTTCACATCCATCTAATGTAAATTCCACTTCATTTTGGCTATGAGAGCTATGATGGTTCTGATAGAAGTGTATCTGGATGCTAGAGTAAATGTATCTTCATAATCAATACCTTCCTTTTGAGAAAAACGACGAGCCACAAATCTTTCCTTATGTTTTTCAATACTTCTATATGCTGCATGTTTTGTATTGTATATCCACTTGGAAGATACCCCATCTTTCTTCTTTGTTTTGGGAACTACTTCCCATACATTATTCTTTATAATGGAATAATATTCTTCTATCATGGAATCCACCCATTCTTTCTTCTAAATGGATTCTTCAAAGAAAGTAGGTTCATTTTCTATGAGATCACACATCAATGCCATATAGCTGGAGAATGGCTTAGGTTTCTTTCTTTGTCTCATGGTTCCTTCTGGGGTACTTCTCTGCATCTTGAATAATTTCTCTCACCCAATATGGGTTTCTCTTGTGAGAGTTTTTCATACAGGGAGGTTATTGAAATTCTATCATATCATGATCTTATGGAATATCATCATCAGGGGTAACTGCAACTTCCTTCATGGGTTTTGCAAGTCTGGGAGCTACATGTTCTTCTTCATATACTTCTTCAAGATGACATTTCCTTGATCTCTTGAGTGCTGCATCTTCATCAAAGGTTACATCTCTACTGATCTCAATATGATGGTAACATGGTATGTAAATTCTGAAGGCCTTATAGACCTCAAAATATACAACAAATATTCCCTTCTTTCCTGAGGGATCCAACTTAATTCTCTTTTCTTTTGGAATGTGTACAAATACTGGGAAATCAAATATTTTGAGATGGCTTACTTGTAGCTTCTTTCTAGTGAACATTTATTTGGGGGTTTTGAATCCAAGTGCACTATGGGATAATTTGTTTTTGACATAAACTGTGGTTCTTGTTGCTTCAACCCATAAGTGAATTGAAAGATCTTGATCATGAATCATAGTCTTTACTGCTTTCGTAATTGTTCTATTCTTTATTTATTCTACACCATTTTGTTGAGGATTATAGGGAGTGGTGAGCTCCTTCTTAATCCTAACATCTCTACAAAATCTTCCAAATTCATTTGAGGTGTACTCTCCTCCATTATTTGACCTGAGTATCTTGATTTTTCTTTTGGAGAGGTTTTCTACCAAGGATTTGGACTACTTGAACTTTTCAAGTACTTCATCTTTTGATTTGAAGAAATAAACCCAATTATTATGAGAGTAATCATCAATAAATGATACATAGTAGACATACCCACTTAGAGAGGTTGATGGAATTGGACCGCATACATCTGAGTGGATGAGTTTCGATATTCCTTCTTCTTTACTGTCACCCTTTGGGAAATGATTCTTTATGTTCTTTCCTTGTGCACATCCATTGCATACACCTTTATGATCAATCTTAAATTCTGGTAAACTTGTAACTACCTCGCTTACATATAGTAGGATTTGTAGTTTATGTGATCTAGTATTCTATGCCAAATTTCACAAGGAATTTCAGTAGAGTGAGTTAAGGCTACATCTAAGTGACATTTTAACTTGTACAAACCTCCTTCTTCTATTCCAATAACAACTGCATCTTCTATATTTTTTCCTTTAGGCCACATAAGAAATTCACCATCTATGAATGCAACCCTGAAACCTTTCTTATCTAGGGCTGAGATAGAAAGTAAGTTCTTTGTCAAACCTGGTACATACAGTACATGCTTCATTCTCATCGAAGTTCCTGAATCCAATTTGTATGTGGATTCTCCCATTCCTTTTTTAGGGTACTAATAATAATCTCCAAGTGAAACTTTTTGGGGGAAGTTCTTTTCTGTAAGACTAGAGAGAATGTCTTTCTGACCTGTCATGTGCTTAGAGGCACCACTATCTATGAGCCAAGTATCCTCTCCAGGTGTCATAGAGCCTGAGAGGGATGAAAACAAAACATAATCTTCAATCTCTTCTTTATTCAACTTCTTGGGTGGCTCATCATTTTTAGCTGCATGGGCATTGTTGGGCTCCAGTTTTGTCATATTTTCTACCATACAAATACACTGATCATTACACCTTATCCATGCATTTGGTTAATAATATATCTCTAATTACACCATATACCTCCATTATCTCTTGTTATTCATCCTATGTGGTTAATACATAATTTTCCATATTTTTAGTGATTAAAAGGATGATTATACAATAGTTTTGTCGATGATGGTTTAATCCTATGTTTCTATGTCCAAGAAACATGTTCTGTACTATTCAAGTTCCGGTATATGAACTGTCCATGTTTCGGTACCTGTACTGTTCCTATTTCGGTACCCGCACTACAGGTCATCCAATACTCCAAGTCATCTGGTACCAGAAGGTTCTACAATCAACCGATACCTGCACAGTCATCCGGTACCCACACTCCATGTCATCCAGTACCAGCTCATCCAGTACCAATAATGTGCTCATCCTATACTCCATGCCATCCAGTACCATCTCATCTGGTACCAATAATGCACTCATCCGATACTCCATGTCATCCAGTACTAGCTCATCCGGTACCAATACTGTGCTCATCCGATACTCCAAGTCATCCGGTACTAGAAGATTCTACAGTCAATTAGTACCTACATAGTCACCCGATACCCATACTCCATGTCATTTGGTACCCACACTCCAATTCATCTAGTACTCAGCTCGTTCGGTACCAATACTGCACTCATCCGGTACTCCAAGTCATCTGGTACCAGAAGGTTCTACAATCAACCAGTACCTGTACAATCATCTAGTACCCATAATCCATTTCATAAGGTACCCACATTCCATGTTATCCAATACTCAGATTGTCTGATACCAATTCTATGCTCATCTGGTACCAATGTTGTGCTCATCCAGTCCCAACATCAACAACAATTCATTACTAGAAATAATTAAAAATTTTGGAAAGCTTCTAGAGGAAAATCGAGGACATGGGTTTTTTATAGAGCGATGTTTACATGTAGAACCATGAGGAAGAATTCACCTAGATCACATGTGTGTACCTCCATCTTAGGAGAATGATTATGCAAAAAATAGCAAAAATCTCAAACTTCCAACTTGCACCTCGATTCCCGTGCAGATGGCATCAGATATAGAATTTCTACGATATGGGTTTTGTCTAGAATATGGAAAATTGAGTTATAAGTGGGAATTTTTTCAAAATTCAAAATGGTTTAATAGTGATGGGAGGGTCTTCAACTTAAATCCGCCCAAATTGATGAAAAACCTAGATTTTTGTGATTTCATTCCCAAAAAATGTAAAATTTGAAATCTGACCATTGGGATTCGGTCCCATCAACTTCTCAATGATTTTTCATGTATAAATAATCCTCATAGGGCTATGAGAAAGCCAATTATCATTATGAGAATTCTTTTGTAATTGATGTTAAGGTGTCATCATGACAATGCGAAGATTGTAAGAGACTTGTAATTTTCTAAGTTTGATGGAATAAAGAATTGGTGTTTTGTGCATTCATGGGGCTTGACTTATTTTTGGCAGCAAATTACTTGTTGGGCAGGGCCCCTCAACTTGTTAAGAATGATTCCCTTTGTATCTTAACTAATTAGCATTTCATTTATGTATTTTTCTTTTACTATTCAATTTGTTTAAAGGTTAGAATTTCATTTACAATTTGGATTGTGTGGTTTGAATCCTAATTTTAGTTTTGCAATTGTTATGTTAATTAGAAATCATATTGTAAACCTCCCAATTGAATACATTATCACATTGAGCTTTGAATTTATTTAGCATTCTCTCCTATCACATTTTCGTGCTTATATTCCTGTGTATTCTTCCTATGCTCTGTTTTTATGCTGAATAGACTATGGATAATCCCTCATTGCATTTATCTCCTTCATCATTGATTTGCCATCCAATTTGCCCATCAAATCTACCATTCAAATTACCCATTAGTTTCTCACTGTCCAAAACATTATAAAACAGAGTATGTTAACATATTCTTGTTTGCATTCACTTATAAAAGAAAACACAAAAACAAAGTTGTCTTATTCACTGCATCTACTTAACTTTTCTCTTCCATATTTGCTCTTTTTCCTTCAACACGATTTGCCCATTGATTGCAGATTTAATCATGCAATATAATTAGTCATTTCAAGAGCACATTGACCCCTCTCTTTGCCTCATTCTCTACGCGTGGAATCAATGCCCAATTACAATGCAATTACACTTCATGACAGAGAATTGTCCTCTCTTTTTATCTACCCATTCCTTGATTGATGAATGCACATTAAATTACACAACTTTACTTATTGTTCACACAAGGAACTTTGATTCTTATCGATTACTCTTTGATTCTTGTGCTTTACATTGAATCTCTCAGTCTGCAGAGAGTACCTATCCTTCTTTTCCTGTTTTTATTTCATATATGACTAAACATTTTTTTATAAGCATTCTAGTTTTAGCTTCTTTTACAAAGTTGATATTTCTTTCCATTGCATAAGCATTCCACTTATTTACACTTTGTTTTTGTGCATTGTCATTCTTTCCCATTCCTTTTTATTTCTTTCCATTCTTTCTCATTGTGATTGATGCACTTGATTGTGAAAATATCTTGATTTTAGATTGCATATAGTGTTTGATTCCAGTTTGATTGATTGCTTTTAAACTCAGCTTGCCTCTTCCTATAGTTTGAGTGGTTTTCTTTGTGTGTTTTAGGTTTGGTTCTTGCATTCACATTTCATTTCATTCACATAGTTTGAAATAAGTTTTATTTTCTATTTGTTTGATCTCCTTTCGCTAGTTTTCTTCAATTTGGATTTCCCATAGTTTTCCTACACTTTATTTCATGTACCTAGTTTTTATTTTATATACTTTGGATTCCTTGCACTTTAATTTCACATAGATTTAATCACCAACTGACAGATTAAAGGTCTAACTCATGAGACATGGCCTTCCCATGTTGGAATTCTTCCTAAGGTGTTAGTTTCTATCGTGAATTTCATTTCCATTTTCTTGTTTCTTTTATTGCATTTAAGTGTGGATCCGCTATATAAAATAATCATTGAAGGACAAAAAACTGAAGTAAGCTACTCACGATTAATCACATGACCATCACCCTGAGTGCATGAAAGACTGTGATCTAAGACTTTATAGCGCTAAGTTATTCCTACGTCCCAATGATGAATCCTTAGTGTTAATTTATTGCAGTGTGGGTTTGAAGATTGTTTTGTCGACTTTATATTAGGCTAGACTATGCTCTGATCCCGCGTTTCCTGCTATTGCACCTCGAAGCTTACGAGCCCCTGTTGATAATTAGATGTGGGAATTAATAGTGCATATATTTAGCCCAACATACATGATGTCTTTTATTTTATTTTATTTTATTTCTCTTCTTGTATTCTTCCCTTCGGGCAAGACAATTCTTAGCAATGTGCCCCATCTTATCACAATGATAACATTGATAAGAGGAGAAATATTTTCCCTTTCTTTGACCCTTATGATATTTTTGGAATCTCTTTGGAGGGTGATATTCTTTATGAAAATTGGTCTCTTTTTGGAAATGATACATTTTCTTTCCTCCTTTAGTATGAGCAACTAGGGTTTGATATTCATCCCTTAATAGTACAGTTTCTTGGTTGGCCACTCTTGCTTCTTCTTGAACACATTCTTCCCATAAAATGTCAAATTGGAGTTTCTCTTTTCTTGAATAGATAGTTTGGATGAAGGCATCCCAAGGTATTGTGAGACCATTAAGAGTTTTCATTACGAGTTCATATTCATACAAGTTGTCTCCAATTGCTTCTAACTATTACTTGAATTGAGAAAACCTAGAGAAATAGTCTTGAACTGTTTCTCCTTTTTGCATCTTTGTATTCTTGAGTTGGGTTCTCAAATTCATCTTTCAGTTGATGTTCTTTCCTTCATACATTCTGGTTAGGGCATAAAACATATCTTTTGGATTATTATTAGAAGACACTTGAGGGATCAAGTGGTATTTAATGGAATATGCGATTATTCTTTTGGCACTAATCATATCCTTCTTGTACTTCTCTTTGGCTTCTTCTTCTTTGGGTTCAGGTACATTTTATTTTACAATTTTTTCAAGGTCATTCTCTTCAAGAATGAGTCTAATTCTGTACTTCCAGTCATTAAAATTTTCCACACCTCCTAAATTGTCAATAAGCTTGGTGCTTGCAGACATCTTGACCTGGAGCTAGGAAAATGACCAGAAAATGAAAGTGCTCAGAAAATGAATATGAACTCACTAGAAGATGCGTTGGATTGAGGAGAGTTGACTGGAGCTATCTGTTTCAGAAAATTCCAAGCTTTACCCTTTGAAACTTGACCTGTGCATTTTTGGACTGGTACTTCTGGTATTGGTTCTGGTTTTCTGGTACCAGTCAAAACTAGGGTTTGAATTTTCGAAGAATCTGGCCATTGAAAATGTGTGCTCAAGCCACCAAAGGATGCGTAGAGTAGGGCACACTTCCCTAGATAGTTTTTGGTCAGAAATTCCTCTTCACTAAAAATCCCTAATTTCCTTATACGTCAACAATGACATTTTTTTAGATACCCAATGAAATGTGCTCTATTCAGTCAAGCTATGATACCATGTTAAGATTAATGTTGTTATCCAGTTATTTTCAATTTTCTCAATAAATTTCTAAAACAACAACATAAAGAGGATCAATAAAAGAAATACAATCACAAGATACACAACATTTTATCCTAGGAAATCCTCATGGGGGAGAAAACCCAACAAAAACTTCATTAATGATAGATTGCCAATACAATGCCAAGACTAAGACCCAAAATCCAAGAATAAATTAGGACTGAGCATGTGCCTCTCTTCTCCTTCCTCTCGCAACTACAAATACCTTCAAAATATGCTCACTAGATGAGTGAGTGAGTGAATGAACACATGAGTCACCATCCTCACCTATAAATACTTGTTGAGGAGGTTCTAGGGTTATGTCTTTTCACTTAGTAGGGCCGACTTCTTCCAAGAGTGGTTAAAACCACTTAATAAACCCTAGGGGCCGAATTTACAAATGCCACTATATAAATATTGTTTGACCAATCCAAAAAAGGGGATTTGGTCTTATACAAGTCCCAACATGATCAATCCATAAAATGGGATTTGATCTATAAGATAATAAATCACATATAATTATAATATTCTTCGAAGTTACAATATTTCAACAGTTTTACCATAACAGTGCCTTTCCAACCTACATAGATGCTGAGCCACCCTTTCTATCCAACCCTAATTATGACGAGAAAATTCCAAATGAAATACAAACCTTGGCATGAGAGTCGTATTTGAATACCTAAGTTGAATCAAAACCTCATCATCTCTGTAATGTTTCCATCGGGACTGATCTTGGTAACTGCTCTGGTGCGATTGGAGGAGTTATAAGAAACTCCTCCGACCTTACGCCTCTCATTCAAATCATTTAAACATAAATCCCCTGATCATATCAGAGGATTTCCTATTAACTCCTCCGATATGATAGGAAGAGTTTCAACTAACTACACCGATTTTCATAAGAATTTGGGAGCACAAACAATAACTCCTCCGATGTGTTATCAGAGCAGTTAGAATTAACTCCCCTGATTTACATCGATGGAGTTGTTCTTAACTATGCCGATTGAATCCATTTCAAACAACTTCTCACATGCCTCAAAACACTTAGCATGAACTCCTCTGATTTGCATTGGAAGAGTTAATCTCTAGACCTCCCATTTTCCCTTTTGAGCACACTTTTCACCTGTTCTTGCCAATTTTTCACTAAGCTTATCAAGCATGTCTACCATCGCTTTGACATCCTCAAATGATATCTCTATATATAGTAATGGTCCCAATGGTTCCTCTGGTATTTCAAACTTGTTAGTTTATTAAATTGTATGTTATATCCTGATATGTGCACTAAACTCATTTTTTATGGAAGGTTCAATCATGACACCTCGAAAGAAAATCGCAAGCAAGGTATCTAGAACCGAGGCCTATGGTAGTGGAAAAAAAGCATAAGGTGAGATATAAATCCTCAGAGTCACATATGATGATACATGAGGGATGTTGGATAAGGATGAAGAAACATTTAAATGCGGAGAAATATATCATATGTTCAAAAAATCTAATTTTTCCACCGAAGCTGAAGATCTAGTTGAGCGTCAGGTGTTCAAGAGTATCAGGAAATCAAGTATCTTCAAAGTAGCAGCACACCCAACAATATTCCCCTATGAATTATCCATCACATGGGCTTTGAATAACACTAATGTAAGTAATATATACGTCTGCAACGCAAGGAAGGAATCCATAGCTTCATTTAGACTCGAGTATTGGCCAAGTGCTATCATATTGAGAATGTGATCAAAAGGATGGATAGTAAACTCCTCAGTGAGTTTGAATACACACCTAAGTACCTATTCCCCAAGAGGTATAGGGAAGATAAGCAATTTAAGTACATGCCTAAAAGTGGATACCCCACGAGTTCCTTAAGAAGACTGTATGAGTACTTGGTAGCCATGTTGTGCAGATTGTATGGAGAACCTTAAGCAACCCAATTCTCCCTATCCTATATGCCCCTAATATATTACTACACAGATGAAAGGACATCATTCAATTGGAAAGACATCCTATCCGAGAAGCTCATGACAACTATCTATGCGATGAAGCAAGCCCAATCTAGAACGTTCCTGAGCTTTCATATGTCCTTGTACCTCATGGGCATCGTGTGCACAACTCACAAGTACCCTAATATAGGGTGGAGTTGTCTACCATCCGACCCTGCAATTCATATATATTGTGAAGTGTTGATATTTTACTTATACAACTAGCAATTATAGTTCTTCTTTATTATTACAATCATTTAGCACATTATCTACATATATAAGATCAATGAAAGAGAGGCAATCACATAAACAAAAGAGACACAATTATTATCCTGGGAAACCCTCTAGGGGAAGAAAACCCAACAAACTTCCTTAATATAGATTATCCAACCAAGAAAAAGGCTTCTCTCAAAGAGAGAACTAACAAAGAAAAATATCCTCCTCTACTCCTTCACTAGGAAAGAGTAGCGCACCAATTAACCAAGAGATACTAAGTGTTAGTTTTTCTATACTCTTCTACTTAGGATTCTTTATCGGTTATCCTGATCCTACCTTACTATCATAGATTGAACCCAATTCATATTTAATAATATCCCAACAAAATCCCTCCAAAACTATTGGCTCCTCTAGTAGACTAGAAGGCATTGCAGTACATAGGGTGTACTACACAGTCTCACCCGAGATAGCTCTATGGGGGGCTGCAAAGATAGCTCTATGGGTGGCTACAATACTCAGGATTTTTCAACCTTGGAATGAGTGTATATTTGTGGTTGTATCTTGTAATATTTATTTACTCAGTCTAACATATGATTATAGCAGTCATTTGATTCATGCATGTGAAATACCAGATCTAACTAGTTACTTCATTTAACTAAGATTCACCACTCAACATCAATAAAGACACATACATTCATTCACACAACACAGGTGTTACCGTGTTTCACCCCTCCTGGGCTATGTACACAAAGATCTATCTCTCAATCTCTTTATTATGGTTCAGTAATATTTCATGCCGCACACGTTTACAATCTTAGATCTTACTCTCTTCCATAGGTTCCTCGATCCCTTTGAGGCTGACTAGATTGCACTTGGATCCTTAGCCTGCAATTTAACCCTCGGGATTGGGTTGTTCACTGATTTCCTAGCTCACCATATTACTGAGTAGTCTATTTCTTATATTTCTTTACCATCTCTCCTCTGCTCTCGTCCTCTCTATCTTCTTTCTCTCTTGCTCCATCAGTCCTTTATTCCTCTAAGTAATACCTATTTATATTTTTGTCTCATCATCCATTACAATACATTAAAAAAACCCTAACCCTAGTGTCATTAGGTCTTCCTTGCATGAGCGCCTCACCTACTTCCCTCACACATGTTGCTTTTCCTTCCATTTGTCCTTTCCTCCTTTTGTGATTCTCTTCCCAAAAATATCATTTTCTCTTGACTAGGTCTGTGTCCAACAGCCCCCCAACATTGACATGTGGCTCATCCCGAGCCACCTAAACTTTGTGCACTTTGTCAACAACTTTTGCGAGAGTCTGGAACTTCTATGTGAGTTCCCTTGCTTGTGTTTGAGACTACACAGTCTTTTCTCTGAGCACATCCAATAATTGCGTTGTAATCTCCTCGCTGATCATCTCTTCGCACTCTTCCTGAATTTGTGAGATGTTCTTATTTTCCTCTTCTTCTTACGCAATGACCTCTACTTCTATCTCTTGGAGAGGTTCCATTTGAGCTTGTCACTCCTTTTATGTCTGCGCGGCTATGAGTTCTTCTTGCAACATCTTCATATCTTGTACTCCTTTGAGGCACTCAGTGATCTTCATCGTCTTCTGCCTCTGCTTGAGATCCCAGATAGTTGCACTTATCTTTCCCTCTTCCTGGTCCCACTACTGGACCTATTAATCCTCCTCCATATTTTTCCATAGCTATGCTTCTCTATCAAACGAGTTGACAACTGCACTGACTTTTCATTCCATTTCCTCCATCTGTCCTTCTTCTTTCTGCTTCCTTTGTTCCTTAACTTCCAAGGTGTGGTAGGGATGAGTCATTCCCTAAGGTTCTCGATCTCTTGCATGTATTGATCGATTGCTTTCACAATTTGATCAATTTTCTGTGTTGTCACGGTCTCTGCCATTTGCATTCTCTTTGGAACTATGTCATAGGCTACAACCAATCCCTGCTCGAGCCTATCCATGTGATATTTATTGTCTTTGGTCTCAATCTTGACTTGCTCGAGCACCACCTCCAACTCTTCTTGACTATCCTTCGTGTGATGCAGTTCTACTATGTCTGTGCATGCACATGACTGTACCTCCTGCACGACACTGACTTGCATTTTATACAAAGCCTTGGTTGGTATCCTCCCCATTACCAACTGTATTTGTGCCAGATATTGCAAGGGTGTCTGACCCACAATATCATTGTTATAACCCTAAATTTCACCACACACGCTTACCTGGCATCAAGCCATATCATATCCCTTCTTTACCAAAGCACTGCTGAAAAACTCTTTAAAAAACCTCTTGTATAAAGGCCCATGCACCCTACTCCATTACTGCATGCATGTACACACTGGATGACCCAAAATATCCCACGTGGACCGAAAAAAGCACGAAAAAAGGAAAGTTTTCGATGAAACACAAAAGCTATGGGTGAGTTAACTAAAACTCCTAGTCATGCATGGCCAAGGGTTCGTCCAAATACCTAGCTCCTTCTAGCCTATAAAAGAAGGGGTAGGGGTCCCATTTGGAGGAGGAAAAATAAAGCAAAGAAACTCTGCCCATTTGCGTATTCCCATTGTCCCAACCCTTTAGCCTTTCCTTGTGCCAAAGGAGATACAAAGCAAAGCAGTTGGAGGATAGTCGAAGAGGAGCCTAGGATCAGGTTCACGGAGCGGTGGTCGGTCTCAACTTTTTTAAGTTGACTCATTCAAAGTAATAAAGAAAGTGCTTTTCCCATCCCAATTCACGAGTTATTCATAAATTTCTAAGTACATGTTTGAATTTCTAACCCGTTATTCTATAGGTAGTATGCATGTGTAGTTGTTTCTTGTCTTGTATGCAGGTCAACGTTGGAAAGGATAACTGCGAACAAGTAATCAAGTAGGACAAGGGATTGACATCGAACACCCAGAACTAGGTAGGTCGATCTAGCCATTGCATTTATTAAAAATAAATGGGATTTAAGTTTGGGGATGAAGGTAGAAAGTAAATTTTCTCTAGGTCATATCTGCATGCAAAGTCTAACCCTATTTGCTAGTCCGTAAGGAGATTTCCCTCATAACAAAATTTGCGACTGTACTGGGGAGACTCTCTAGGGTTCCTGGAATTTTATTTAGTTTTTGGGTGGTTTTAAAGACTAGTTTTTCTTGCCTGTTTTTTCTTTTAGTTTCTGTAAGATATGAGCTAGCAGAGAGTCTAGTTTTCCATACCAGATTTCTCTGATTTGCTTGACTATGTTTGTCGGGACCCATAAAGGTACACGTGGCCTGCATAAGGTCTGCATGCGTGTACCCACGCCCTACTCTCTTAGAGCCCGCATGCGAACGTTGGCTGAAGAAGTAATAGTAGCGTGTAGAGTTCAGAGAACTTCGGAGGTAGTCAACCTCTTCCCTGTCAGAATCACACATTCTCAGGGGGTTTTCTGGAATTTTGTCCGAGTCTTGTTTGTTTGCAGTATTATCTCAGAATGTTTGGCTTTATAAATTTTTCCTTACATTGTTGGTTTTTTCTGTTAAAAAAGAGTGTCCAAGCCTTCAGGAGACTCTGGTTATCAATATTAGTGGTCTCTTCCTGGTTTGGTCTGTCTGTTTTCATTTTTTCTCAAAGTTTAGATATACACGCGGCTTGTACAAGGTCAGCCCGTGTGTACACACCCTCTTTCTCTATCCAGCGTGCGTTCGCATGTGTGCTGTTAGATTAACAGTCGCGTGCTTGTACAAGATACTTTTTGTTGAGGGTAAGGCAATCATCCTTTCCTTTGATAAGAATTATTTCTCTCAGGTGTTTGAATCTCTGTCTGAGCAGCCAATAGCTTAGGATTAATCTTACCCTTAGCCTGCTTTTTCTCATTTAAAAAGTTGTCATAAAAATAAAAGAATTTTTTAAGGTTTTTAGACAAGTGTGAGAGTCATTTTTCTAAAAAAATGCTAGTGTGTGATTTTTGACCTGATTCTTTGCGATCTGGGATTAGGCCAGAATTGTTTTTCTTGGTTTTTGCTTGTTGGTATTTTTCCTTTTTGCTTTATCAAGCATTTAAATAAAAAAAAATCTCTTTTCATTTTCTTGTTTGGTTGAAAAGTGTGTTTCTGCATTATTAGCTAGGGAAAAAGTTATTTATTTCATAAGTTTTTTGCAGTTTACTTAGATCATAAATATCTTGTAGTCAAGTGAAATTTCTTTTGAGTTTACTGTCCAAATCTTAGAAAATTAAAAATATTTATTTTTAAAAATTTGTTGAAATTTTGCATTCAGTAAAAGTTTTGTTTCCATCTTTTTTATTCATTTTTTGCTTTCATCTTTTACACATCATCAGTTTCACCTTCATACCCCTTGACGTAAGAGAAATCCATAAAATTACTGCTAAATTTAAAATCTACTAGACTTTTATGTTTGTAGGGTTCACCAACTAGTTCAGGATTAGGGCCTTGGATTAGGTTGGAGAGGAAACTCTTCAAGGCCATTTAAAATCAAACATTGGAGTCTGAGTTAGGGAGTGTCTAAGTACAGTGTCGTGAAATTTATCTGGGACCCCCCTCTAACACATGGGATAAACATGAGGTCGCGTGCAGAAAGGTAGTGGAGATAACCCCTCCAAAGCTGGACCAATCGTAGTGGAGAACACATATAGAGGGCTTGTCTTGGGATTCCGTCATTTGCATTTGCCACAGGGCTTCATGGGTCTCGAATCCATTTGAGGTCCTTAGTTTTCTTTCAGACCATTTTCTCTTGATACCCTTGACATATTTCAGGCTCGATACCCTGCTCATTGTGGTCTACCCGACTTTCGACTGTACCCGCCTGGTGACTGTTCGCGCGCTGGCAACCTAGTTGCCAATCGTTTTTAGGGACATACACAGGTGACTGTAGGGGTATACCATGGTACCTAGGACAAACATCGGGCCATGCTTTGTAGAGTATACCCGGAGGGTGCTTCCATGTTCGAGTTGCATTTGCACCGGTAAGTTTCTCTAGTGTTGGTTGTTGTAACTGTTCTTCCAATTAATTTAGTGTTTGCTTGTCTTATCTTCTAGGGAATTTTTTAGTGCGTGTTACTTTTGAACGTTTAGAATACCTTAGAGTGTCTTTGATATTCTCACACAGTGGAGGATCACAAGCTCTGTCGGTCATGAAGGCTTCTCGGCCTACCACCGATTACACTAGAGCCACCCCCACCACCATTAAGGTGAAAGCTAGACCAACAAGAGTCTTTTGAAGCGACCGAGTTACAAGCCATTGTGCCCGACCAACCCCCAGAGGAATCAACAATTTTGGACCTTG
This sequence comes from Picea engelmannii, assembly GCA_009831015.1. Taxonomy (NCBI): domain Eukaryota; kingdom Viridiplantae; phylum Streptophyta; class Pinopsida; order Pinales; family Pinaceae; genus Picea; species Picea engelmannii. The sequence goes on along the minus strand of ML786551.1, from coordinate 404,529 downwards.
AAGCAACTGATCTTGGCCTGGTTGAAACCCCAACCACTGATTTCTTGGCACCTTTCATCGTACCAATTCAATTTTACGAGCGTCAGACAGTGTTGCACACAACAATGGAAACAAATGCTGTTACTCCTTCTGGGAATTCTTCAATTCCCACCACAGTTGTTACCACAGGAGATATTTCACCTCCTAACCCACCATCGTCGGTCTAAGCCACCATGGTCTCGACCACTTCTACATTGCACAATGGTCCGATCCCGTCTTTGGCGACGACCACAACCCCTTTCACACCAAGTGCGACATGCCCTCCATTCTCATACGAGATGCCTAGTTTGGGTACAACTCCTATACTTTCTTACTCCACTTTACAGACTTTAGGTCTAGGGGCAAGGAGCTCTAGCGCTCCTCTGCAAGGTCACATGGGGGGCACTCCTGTTCCTTTTAATGCTTTCCCTTATGGAGGAGGTCATATCCCTCCTTCGTCCCCTTCACTCGGCGGCTCACATTAGCCATCCACCGAGCAACCTACACACAATAGTTTATTTAGAGCGGGGAGTCAAGGACCACCTTTTCATAGTATGCCGATAGGTTCAACACCCTTTTCTTTGAACATAACGTTTGGTAACAATACCTTCTCGTCAGCCGCTTTCCCGACTGGGGGCAACCCCATTTTTGGACAATCTACTCCTATGTAGGGTACTATTCTTGCACAGGGGGAAAACCTAGTAGGACCTTGGAATTTAGGACAGGGATCGGTTCCCTCGTCCGGAATGATGATATGGGGTAATTCTTTCCACAATCAATGGAACCCCAACCAAACTACTATGCCTATTCCCACGAGACCGGCATGGGGTAACCCTTCCCAAAGTCCTTCGAACATAATGCATGCCCAACAGTCTATGTCCTATTTGGGAAATCAGCCAATGATGTCTCCACATATGCAAAATCCATACGCTGGCCAGGGCCATGGCTTCTACCAGAATCCGGGCCAGCAACCAAACTTTTCCTGTCAACCTGGTGCCAGTCAAACTCCAGGCCCCTTTTTTCTAGGTTATCACCAACAACCCAAACTTCCCTTCCTGGTGACTTTGCACTTGCCAGATTTGACAAGGTTGTTGAATGACCCTATTTGTTATGATCCGCATTGGCCTCCTATGCCAACGAAGTTGCCTTTTGACATCCCAAAGTTCGAATCCAAACCTAACGAGGATCCAGGAGATCATGTGACTACCTTTCATCTTTGGTTCTCATCTAACTCATTGAAATATGACTCCATACAGTTGCGATTGTTTCAGCGTACTCTCATTGGGAGTGCCGCGAAATGGTACATTGAGCTCGATCGCTCAAGATACTCTTCTTTTGGAAAACTAGCGATGGATTTCTTGAACCATTTCCAGTTACCTGTGAGATACAATGCTGGCACAGAGCTGCTTGCCAATTTTGAACAGACAACAATGGACCATATCTCTGATCACATCTGAGAATGGAGACGCCATAAGAGTTTAATCAAGGTACTAGTCCCACCAACATTCCTACTTGAGTGGTTCCTTAAGTCTTTGGTCCCACAGTTATCCAAAGACATTGCGATGTTAGGAGTTTTCTCCGAGGAAGACGCCATCATGAGGGCTCAACAGTTTGAGATCATCTATTCTCAGTTTGGTTTATTATACAACATCTTTCCATATGTGCCACGTTCAATACTGGATAAGACTAGACAAAGAGCTGGACCACATGCTAATGGTATTGTCGATTGAGCACAAACAAATCTCGCTGAGAAATTGACGAAGCAGTTGCAACAATTATCTATACAACACACAACGACCAACCAAACTACTGCTTTGGCTGCTCCCCCCTACCAAAACATCGGAGGTACACACAGTGCAATCGACTAACCCAAAGGCCACCCAATAGCCTGAAGGGAAGAAAAAACAATGAAATAAGGGTAAGGGGGATAAAAAACCCACCGATAATGCTGGCGGAAACAACACTGAAAAATGGAAGGCAAGGTATCCATGCAACTTGTGCGCAGAAGACCACCCGACCCATCTGTGTCCTCGACTTGCAGAGGCCTAGAAATTTGTCATGCAACAACAACAGGCGGTGTTGACTAATCCATTTCAACATGGGTAAAATATAACTCAAGCCTCTGCAAGCACAGAAGGGGGCAGCCAAGTCCACCTCCAAACAACCCCGCATCCGTGAACGTATATATGGTTAGGGGTGATGCTTTTATATCGACTAGAGTGCACGACTATAGTAAACCAAGCACTTCTGAGAAGGGTAAAGAAGCTAACCTCCCATCTCTTCTTCTACAGATTGAGAAGATGTTGGGAGAAACAATGACACACATTCCAAAAGGTGCATTTAAAAAAGATTCTCATAACCCAAACGCAAGGGCCGCCCAGAACTACTATGTGGTGGAGGATTTATCACAAACCCCTTGTGCAATGTCCGCTTTGGAAGTCCTCCAAAGCTTTCCTCCTCAAAGGAAAGCCTTGTTAACCACTTTAGGCTCTATCGAGACTTATAATCCGGGTACAATCATGTTGGATACAACCGACTTAAAACCTCGTCTGCCTTACCATGTAGCGTTTCAGATAGTAGTGGCTTATCCCACGAAAATTTTTACTCGGAATATCTTCCGCACAATGGTTGATGAGGGCACCTCGACATGCGTTATGTTGTTGGCATGTTGGAAGGCCATTGGCCATCTCGTTTTGTCTCCATCACCTACTCTCCTCACTTCTTTCGATGGTCATTCGTTCCAACCACATGGCATCGTTCCTTGTTTCCCCGTGCAGTTAGGAGGGAAGACCATGTGTGTTGAAGTAGAGGTAGTCGATGCCCCCTTGAATATAACCTCTTGTTAGGAAGGAGTTGGACTGATGCTATGCAAGCTGTGGTTGCTACAGTTTTCCGGGTCTTGTTGTTTCCACACGAGGGACAAATAATTACCATTGATCAATTGTCTTTCTCCAGACCTGACCCTGCTTTGGGGGCATCCATGGTCTTAATGATTGATAATCCTCAACCAGGTGTCGTTAACATAGGAGTTGGTTTGTGCCCATCCTTGATGGGTACCTTCGATTACCCGCCCCCTCATGATGACATCAAATTTATATCTAATCACCATAAGGTTGAGATTTTTCAAGTTTTGTCATTCTGCACGACTTACTTCGAGGATCCCTGGATACTTCCTTCCCCATCAGCCACGATGGATAAGATAGGGCACCCGGGCATGTCCATGCCCTTGTTTTCATCTGAAGTAGCGTACTCTTTTGTCCAGCAAGCTTCAGATAACACTGATCCAACTCCTGCACAAGAGTTAGATCCATTTCTAGAGCTTATTTGGGCTCAGGGTTCTGTCACTAACACCAATTCGTTAGACTTAGTATTTCCTTCTAATGAAGCAGTAATCGAAGAAATGACTAGTCTGGACAAACCTTGGGAATATCTTCATCACAGATCATATTTTCTCCCAGAGTTAACCCGAATCGAAGGAGGAGAATTCACCGTAACCATGACGGGAGATTAGTCGTGCCCTATTAATATCTTAGCTACACATGAAATTTATGCTGAGGGCAATATGGAAAATATCACTGAAACTATACCAATCAACATCTCCCGAAACCCTGGCATCATGGAGAATTTCTTCGTCGGAGCGGATTGCTCCCCCGAAGAGATTCAAATATACACAGATATTTTAAAAGAATTCCGCGACGTTTTTGCCCGGTCTTATGAGGAAATGCCACGTATCGATCCAAAAATAGTTGAACATGAGATCACAACGTATCTTAATGCCAAGCCTATTCGGTAGAAGCTTCATCTATTTAATCCTAAGAAAGCAGCAACCATTAAGGTTGAGGTTGAGAAATTGCTAAAGGCATGTTTTATCTATCCTATCCATTTGACTCAATGGGTGTCAAATCCTATGCCGGTTGTTATAAAAACAGGACCGCAGAGCAATAAAATAAAACAAATCCAGAAACAAAACACATAAAACACACAATACAAGAGAGAAACATATTTACGTGGTTCACCTAGTGTGGGCTACGTCCACCAGAGAAATTGCTAGGTCCTTCCTTTATTATTATCCAACAAATGAAGGGATACAACCTACAGCAAAACCCGCTGTAACTTCCTCTTCTTTCTCTCACAGTCTCCTCTCTCAGAATACAATATTCACCATCAATCATAGTCGCAACACATTTCCCTCATAAAAGAGGGTTTCCTTCTAGGGCAAAAAACCCTAACATAATCTCTATGGTTAGATCTGCGACCTTATAATGAATGGTCCTAATTTACAATGAAATTACAATATAAGGCAATTTTTTCTTCGGGAGCTTCACCCCCGAACCCCCGTTGGGGGCCCACTTGCCCCCAGACCCCCTAGCCAGGGGGATAGGCCCCCCAGACCCCGTAGAGGGGGTAACCCTCCTCTGCACTCCCCCGCGTGGAAGAGTGTACATACTTCTGGGGTGTAAATACTTCATGGGGCATAAACAAGGTTGAAAGTAAAAGACCTATAAATCAGAAAGATAATCAGGCTCCACAACCAACAATCTCCCACTTGGAGACTGATCTCAACAACTCCACCACTGCTGTATATGATGGAATCTAAACCTTCTTGGACCTGGAAAATTTCTCATCTTCATATTCATTCTTGAAGACCAACTGAAACTGAGCAAGAACTCAATTTCTCCCTGGTTACTCCCTTTGTTAACATGTTTGCAGGATTCTGGCTAGTGTGTATCTTTTCCATCTTCAATTGTCCATCTTCTAAGGTGGATAGTATGAAGTGGTACCTCAACTGTATATGCTTAGTCTTTGAATGGAAGGTTGAGTTCTTTTCAAGGTGAATGGCACTCTGACTGTCACAGTACAACCTGCTGTTCTCCTGCTTCTTTCCCAATTCCTCCATAAACCTTTGTAACCAAATCATCTCTTTGCTAGCCTCTGTAGAAACAACATACTATGCCTCTATTGTTGAAAGTGAAACAAACTTTTGCAGTTTTGAAATCCAACTTACTGCTGTTCCACCTATAGTAAAAACATACCCTGTGGTGCTCCTCCTACTGTCTTTATCACCTGCCATATCTGAATCAACATATCCCTGTAGAAAAGTGTATGAACCTCCAAAACATAATGCATGTGTAGTAGTACCTCTCAAATACCTGAGAATCCACTTTACTGCCTCCCAATGTTCTTTACCTGGATTGTTCATATACCTGCTCACAACTCCCACTATATGTGCAATATCTGATCTTGTGCAAACCATTGCATACATCAAGCTACCAACTGCTGATGAATATGGGACCCTGGACATGTATTCTATCTCCTCCTATGTCTTGGGACACATTTCCTTAGTTAATTTGAAATGGCTGGCCAAAGGTGTACTAACTGGTT
>ML786551.1:362715-395771 GCA_009831015.1 Picea engelmannii | reverse complement strand
AACAAAACACAGAAGACACACAATACAAGAGAGACACAAATTTACGTGGTTCACCCAGTGTGGGCTACGTCCACCAGAGAAATTGCCAGGTCCTTCCTTTATTATTATTCAGCAAATGAAGGGATACAACCTACAACAAAACCTGCTGTAACTTCCTCTTCTTTCTCTCACAATATCCTCTCTTAGAATACAATATTCACCATCAATCATAGCTGCAACACATTTCCCTCATAAAAGAGGGTTGCCTTCTAGGGCAAAAAACCCTAACATAATCTCTATCATTAGATCTGCGACCTTATAATGAACGGTCCAGATTTACAATGAAATTACAATATAATTTTATAAGGAAATTTTTGCTTCGGGGGATTCGCTCCCGAACCCCCATCAGGGGATGCTACCCCTGAACCCCCGCTAGGGGTTCGCTTTCCCCCAGACCCCTCAGCCGGGGGGATAGGCCCCCTGGACCCCGCAGAGGGGGTACCCCCTCTCTACACTCCCCCGCGTGGAAGAGTGTACATACTTCTGGGGTGTAAATACTTCACGGGGTATAAACACAATTGAAAGTAAAATACCTATAAATCAAGAAGATAATCAGGCTCCACAACCAACACCAGTCAATAAAAAAAAGGCATGATTCGTGTATGTACCGATTTCTGTGATTTGAACAAGGCATGTCCCAAAGATAATTTTCCAACACCATTCATCGACCAAATCATTGATGAATGTGCTGGTTGTGAAGCCTTTTCTTTCATGAATGGTTTTTTGGGATATAATCAAATACAAATCAAACCTAAATACCAACACAAAATGACATTCATTTGTCCTTGGGGTAAATTCGCATATCGTAAGATGCCTTTTGGTCTTAAAAATGCTGGAGCAACCTTTCAGCGGGCCATGTCTTTTGCTTTCCATGACCTCAAGAATATAGTCGAGGCCTATCTAGATGATTTAGCATCGCGATCTCACAAGAGAATAGATCATCCCACACACCTTAGACTTAGCTTCGAACGTTGTCGCTACTTCTGGATTCGCTTGAATCCAAACAAGTGAAACTTCTGCGTAACATCAGGACATTTTTTAGGTTTCATCGTATCAACAACAGGGATCATGGTCGATCCTCTCAAGGTGAAGGCAATAATCCAGTTTCCCACCCCACGCACAATCCTTCAACTTCAGAGTCTATAAGGCAAGGTGAACTTTTTATGACGCTTCATCGCTAACTATGCCGAAATCACCAATGGTTTTATGCACTTATGGAAGAAATACGTTCCTTTTTACTGGGACGATGCCGCTCAATGCTCTTTTGACACATTAAAACATGCCCTCACAACTGCCCCTCTGCTCCGACCACCTAATTATAAAAAAAATTTCTTATTATATCTGGCTGCAGCAGAGTCAACCATTGGCATGATTTTAGTTCAGGAAAATGACTTGTTCTCAGAATATGTGATCTATTACCTGAGCCGAGGCCAAGTAGGACTGGAACTCAATTATTCTCATATCGAAAAACGTGCATTGGAAATATTTCTTGCTGTTCAACGGTTCCGTCATTATGTTCTGTTTTGCAAGACCATCGTCATTGCTGTCGTGAATCCATTCTAGTACATGTTGACATGATGGGTAATAGGTGGAAAAATCAGTAGATGGATAGTCATCCTCTAGGAGTTTGACTTAGACTTCATTTCCGCAAAGTCCAAAAGTCAATGGTCTTCGCAGAGCTTATTTTTGAACTTCCAGTTGAGTTAGGTGACGTTGTGCCTAAAGAATTTCCTATCTGGGGAGATATGTTTTTGATTACATCTTTAGATCCCTGGTACGAAGATATACTTATCTATCTCCAAACTTTGAAGTGCCCCACTTCTTCTTCTCGTGATGAGCGTCGGCGTATACGCCATCAGGATAAGAATTATCTCATACTCGATGATACGTTGTATTAGAGAGGTGTAGACTACATCCTACATCGATGTCTCACTCAAGAGGAGGAAATTATCATGCTCAACGATTGCCATATCGAAGCTTGTGGTGGTCATTTATCTGGGTTGGCAACAACCCAAAAGATTCTAAAAGAAGGTTACTTTTGGCCGACACTTATCAAATATTGTATCGAATCGGTCAAGAAGTGCCATCTGTGCCAAATCTTCTCTCAGAAGATGAGGGCACATCCCACTCCCATGTTTCCTGTCATCACAGTTGGAACCTTCACCAAGTGGGGGATTGATTACACTACTTGCAACCCCCTTCAACAAGAGGGCACTGCTATATCATCATAGCTGTAGACTACTTCACAAAGTGGGTTGAAGCTATGCCAACGTTTAAAGATGATGGAGAGACTGAAACTCTCTTTTTATTCAACCAGATCATAGCAAGGTTCGGTGTCCCGAGGGAGATTGTCCATGGAAGTCACTTTCAGAATCAGGTGATGACCGAATTAACATCAAATCTTGGGTTACTGCAAGAACATTCATCACTCTACCACCCCCAGGCTAATGGGCAGGTGGAAGCTGTAAACAAAACTCTTAAGACTATTCTACAACGAACTATCAACTCAGCCAAGTCAAATTGGCATTTGATGTTATACTCACCATTATGGGCTTACCGAACATCTGTTAAGATTGCAACCGATTTCTCACCTTTTCAATTCGTTTACGGGCTGGAGGCAGTCTTTCCCATCGAATGTCAGATCCTGTCTCTAAAATTGGAAGTAAAATTATTGCCAGACACTTCTCCACTCGAAGAACACTTATTATACCTTGAGAAACTCAATGAACAATGTCGTGATGAGGCCCTGGCCAATGAGTCTCACAAACATAAGGTCAAGTGTCAATATGATAGGTCTGTTCATCTTCAAATTTTCTCTGAAGGTGACCTTGTCTTGGTCTATGACCAAGATAAGGACTCCTTGGGGTCAGGAAAATTCAAACCCATGTGGTTTGGGCCTTTCATCATAAAAGAGGTATTAAAAAAGGGCACCTATTGTCTAGTTGATTTCGAAGGGAATGCTTTGGCGGAGCCTAGAAATGGGCTCTACCTCAAGAAGTATTACTCATAGGTTGGTCACTGTGGGTAACTTTTTGTAACATATGTATAGTCTTTGTACTATTACTTGTTAGTTTCTTTTTAGTGTTATGGATGTATCATTGATGTTATCTTTCGTCACTATGACATATGTCAAGTGATTCCGAGGTGTTCGTTGGGTATGCAGACGGTGCTAGTCGGCACACTCAGAGGCTTGCCTCCACAGCTTGGGCAATATTTACACCTTAAGGCTAGTTGTTATCTTCCAGAGGTATATGCTTAGGTATCTCTCATCTCTGGGTCTATCTCGACGCTCAACTGGTTGTGTATCAGTTAAATAGAGTGTACTGGGTTCATGATCCATCTTTACATCGACGATTTCTTAGGGTATGTCTCTTGGAATGAAACTTTGATTATATTACATATTTTCATGTTCCTAGGAGATTAAACCAAGTTACAGATACTCTCGCTAATCAAATTTTATATTGGCATCTTGCACACATATGAAAGAACATTGACATAAACATGTAAATACATGTTTTCACATGTGATCCATAAGACACAAAAGACCAAAAAACCATATATAATATCATAAAGTAACCAAAGTACATAGATGGATGCAAGCACCTCAAAAATAGGACCAATAACGAGTCACATGGCTTATGCCCTCAAAAAATATATACAAGTAGTGCTTGTGTCACACAAAATGTCTAAATAGGTTTAGGGCCTATGGGCCCTGTTATACTGGTCCACAGCATGGGCTAAATGCCTAAACAATCAGACCCATGTTTGAGGTGCCCCCACTACATGAGGCTGCATGGATGGCGGAAGGTCCTCAATCTCTACCATCAGGATTGTGCGAGTGAATGCTGTAAAGTTATGCTCAACTCATCTAAGTACCCTCTCAGCCTCCTCGGTCGGGAGGTCTCCTGCTACTACTGGTCCCCCGACAGTGGTAGCTATGGCCCCTGGCCGAGGATGATACCTGTTCCTTTCATAATCGGCAGGTCGCACTGGTCCCACATCTGCATGCAACAAACATATATCCGTCAAATACTCTGGCATATAAAAAAAATGATGATATATAACAAAAATGACATAAAAATTACATATACAACAAAAAAAAAACTACAAAGGTGGAGACTTACTCATCTCCCCTCGCTCCTCACCAGGAGGTACTGGTATCTGCGGGTCTCTCGAAAAATCAATCCCAGCATAGGGGTAGTCTTCTATAACCGAGATCTGCCGTGATAGCCATGCAAAAAAGTCATCATTGAAGGACTCATTGGTCCTTCCACCACCCTGTCGTGGCAGTAATACTACCCATATACACACTACAGGAAAAGAGGCCTGATGTCCTCATACCACTACCTGAGGACTAAAACTTGGGACTCTCTAAAAAAAGAACGAACACAAAATAGTCCCGAACCCAAAGTTCCTCTGTGTCTGCTGACGACAATTTGTCAATTGCCTTTTCATACACTCCAGTTGAAAATTTGTGCATTCAAACACTGGACAACACAGTTCATCTGTGCGTGGGACACCTGATGTAAGGCTGCTGAATCGGTAATCTGCCCAATGAGCAATAATATCGCTTGCAGTGATAGGTTAGTGTTCTTACTTATAGGCGCCAGGGAGCTCAAACGGTTTGTTCCAGCCTCACAGTGCAGGGCTATCAGTTCCTCTATGTTATGCGGCCCCGATGGAAATGTCCTGAAGTTGACTAGTTCCCCTCTCATTGAGAGGCCAGTCAAAAAGTAGATATCCTTGATGGTGGGCACCAATGATTTCCCCTCTAGCATAAAAGGCTTTGCATCAAGGTTCCAATAGTCAACCAAGGCATTCGGTAACCTCGGTTGCGCCTGCATAAAAGGACATAGGAAGAACTTTAGCAAACCACATTGCATTAACACAACCATGTCGTTCAGATCTCCCGCAACCAACTCACCAACTTCTTCCTGCTCCCTTTCCCTCCATTGGACATACATCCTGCCAAAACAACAAGGTTTAGGAGGGTGAGTGAGTGTTTTTTTTGTTTATAAAGGGAGTTCCACGTGTGTTGTCTAGGTGACAGTTGCGTGTACACGCGGGCAGGTTTTACTCTGCCCGAGTGTACACGCGGCCTGTCGAGAGACAACCCTCGTGGACCTAGGGCCGACCTTTTAAAGGTCGACGCCCACCCAAAAAATGAAATGAAAAGAAAAAATCAAGAATTGAATAGCTATATAGGGGAGTTTGTACTTACTTGGTCTAGACAGAAGTTCGTTTCGTCCACTGTAGCTCCTAGAATCACCGTTTTTATCAAAAGGGGTATTTTGGCTCCAAAGTCAATTTCCAAATCAACAATGGTGATAATGAGCTGTCAGGTTCTATTTATAGACGTTTTGGCCTCTTTTTGTCACTTTTTTGGCCTCCCTTATCATTTTCTTTATACCAAAAACCATTTAGAGTGATTCAGGAGTTGCATCGGAGGGATTTGATTGGGTATTGGGACAGTTTTAGGGAGTTTTGAGTATTTTTGACGATCCATGAAAATTTTTCTGATGATCAACTTGAGCATACAGGTTCGGTTTCTACCCGCATTTTTGTATCTCGTTGTCTTTTTCCTTTGCCATAGGATTGATCCCATCAGGTTGTGACACGAAACCATCATATCTACTTTAGAAGTGTCACAACTTGGTGGTAGATCTTACCAGAACATGGATGCCCTAGGTAGATCCTGGTTGCATTATGGCATTCATGCTATCTCTAAAAACACTATGGGCTCGGGAGTCCTTATAGTCTTTCCTGAATATGAGTTTGAGCCTCATTTGCATGATTCTTCTTCACTCTTGACCTCACCCTCAGGACTCCCAAAAAATAACGGGTCTTCTTTTAAGCCCTTTTCAGACCCTCTAAATATGAAAAGATTGTTGAGCGATCTTATGGCCTTTCACGCTCGTTAAACTGAAATTTGAAGTCACGTCTGTCTGGCGATAGTTTACCCCTTTTTCGGTCTGGACGGTCAACTGTACGAACAAAGGTATACTCTATGGAACTTCAGTTCTATAGAAGAGTACTCTCAGGTATAATTTTATCTCTTTTTCGGGCCTGAGGGACTAAAATTATGAAGAAGGAACCCCCACAGAGTCCATAGTTAAGCTCTTTTTAGACTCCCTAAAATTGAAAAGATTGCCGAGTGACCTTATTCTTTCACACTCGTTAAATTGGTCTAGAAGAACATTCTTGATGGAGTCCATAGTTAAGATTTTTTCAGACTCCTTAAAAATGAAAAAATAGCTGAGTGATCTTGTCCTTGTCACACTCGTTAAAATGGTTTTAAATCGACGTCTAATTGGTGCTAGTTTACCCCTTTTTCGAACCAACTAGACTATATTTGAAAAAGGTACCTGAACGGAGTCTCCTTTTATGTTTTTTCAGACTCTCAAAACATGAAAAACCACTGAGCTTACCTTCTCTGGGCTCGTTAAACTTACATCGAAGGACGTTACCATTGTGTGTTTTATTAACCGCGTTTGCATACCTTATACGCCAGCCTTGTAACAATTTGGTTCTGTGTCTTAACACCTTTAGCGCCCAGAGGATTTTTCCTGAGTATCATTCTACTAGAACATCAGTCTTGTCATTGTGCCTTGAGCTTGTATGTTTGCAACACTCATTCCTCCTTTGTAACGTAATATTCCTTTATTCTTTTTCCACAATTATTGAAAAGGACAAAAAAATCAAAAAAGAGGAAGGGAAAAGTATTTTCTTTATTGGCAACATAATGAGTTGCCCTTGGATAAAGCACATCTATCCATTTGTTCATCAGACTATGGGATGTAGTACAACCTTAGGAAGCTTTTTCTCACTATATAGAATTGTGTCCTCTACCGTTTGGTTATCCTTCCAAACATATGGAGAGTTTGCATTGCCTCCTGCTTCGTAGAATTATGATTAATGGCATGCTGCTTGAGTCTCATCATGTGTCGTGCTATTATCCAAGGGAAGTTTGTCACCAAGCCTGAGTCGGCCCCTCTGCAATATGTCTCTTGTCCTCATACCCAGCCATCCTGAACATCCAATCAAGTCCTTGTTTGAAATCACTGAATCCTTCAGTCTGATCCTCAAGATTATCAAGTCCATGACGGACGAGCCGTCGAAGACCTTTGGGTAGTGCAGTCATACACTCATATTACACTCCTACTTGATTTTTGAAGGTTTTGAAGTTGTTTCTCGAGCTCTGAAGATCTCATCTCCAGCCATCATGCTGTATCAGCTTCTAGAAGATGGATACTCTATACGTATATCTTTTCAATTTCGAGATGTAGCTCCGCTGTGTATTGTTCGCGTCTACTCTTTATATAATTATATAACATGGATCTATAGTGTATTTGATTGGTATCCATGATTCTATTTTATCTCGAGCATGGGTATTCCCGCCTCGGTGAAACATTTGTTATTTTGCAGACGACACCTCTCGGTTCCTGATTCTTGGGCTCAATCGTTCGACACAACAGTAAAGATTGGTAATTTATTTCGGCCATTAGATTCTCTTCTGACCTCACACATTAGGGGGCATCTGTTATAACCCTAAATTGCACCAATCAAGCTTACCTGACATCAGTCTCTCTCATATCCCTTCTTTGCCAAAGCACCACTGAACAACTCTTTAAAAAACCTCTTGTATAAAGGCCCATGCACCCTACTCCATTACTGCACGCGTGTACACACTGGCTGACCCAAAACAACCCACGTGGACCAACAAAAGCATGAAAAAAGGAAAGTTGCCGACGAAACACAAAATCTATGGGTGATTTAACTGAAACTCCCGGCCATGCATGGCCGAGGGTTCATCCAAATACCTAGCTCCTTCTATCCTATAAAAGAAGGGGTAGGGGTCCCATTTGGAGGAGGAAAAATAGAGCAAAGAAACTCTGCCCATTTGCATATTCCCATTGTCCCAACCCTTTAGCCTTTCCTTGTGCCAAAGGAGATACAAAGCAAAGCAGTTGGAGGACAGTCGAAGAGGATCCCATGATCATGTTCGTGGAGCGGTGGCCGGTCTCAACTTTTGTAAGTTGACTCATTCAAAGTAATAAAGAAAGTGCTTTTCCCGTCCCAATTCACGATTTATTCATAAATTTCTAAGTACATGTTTGAATTTCTAACCCGTTATTCTATAGGTAGTATGCATGTGTAGTTGTTTCTTGTCTTGTATGCAAGTCAACGTTGGAAAGGAGAACTGTGAACAAGTAATCAAGTATGACAAGGGATCGACATCGAATGCCCAGAACGAGGTAGGTCGATCTAGCCATTGCATTTACTAAAAATAAATGGGATTTAAGTCTGGGGATGAAGGTAGAAAGTAAATTTTCTCTAGGTCATATCTGCATGCAAAGTCTAACCCTATTTACTAGTCCGTAAGGATATTTCCCTCACAAAAATCATCCATGCACAACATGTTGGGTGTAATGTAAAAATTCGAGCTCGCTTGTGCTATCGTCTGGATCATATCCTGCTCGCTGGGCACAACCTTGGATCCTGCTTGTGATGTTGCAGGGAATGATTCTATTCCTCTACCCACACTCTGATATTCTTTGATCTGCTTGTTGGCCCTTGGGTATGGAAGTAAGCAAATATTAATACAAAAAATACTGAATTCGAACTATGCGGAAGACACAGTGATTGATACTGGGTCGAAGTGAGTAGATGAGTAGAAAATACAGTGCAAAGTAAGAGAAAGCAAGCCATTGGACGAGGAGATCGAGGATGATAGATAAATAAGGAAGATGGATCATGGACAACTAAGAAAGAAGAAAAATCCACCATTGGATGCTTTGGAGCACCACGTGAGAAGGAAGGAAAGACAGGTTGGCGAAGCCCTGAAAATGTGGGTCAAGTTGATCTAGGGTTTTAGACATCTAGGGTTTTGGTATCTAAGGATTTTTCACTTACGTTTTGGCCTAAGGCTGTCAGTGAGATATTGTAATGTATAAATAAAGGTCAAGAGGACCTGGTATGGGTTATAGAGAAGAGATTATGTTATGATGAGTGATTTCTATTGAGAGAGAAGTATTGTGTTGTGTAAGCAGTCAGTATTGTAAGATCTTCATCCAGGTGCAAAGATCAACCCTACAACTAGGTGCGTAGGGAGGGGAGATAGAGGAGAGGAGAAGAGAATGAGAGAATATTTGATGGATAAGAGCGTAAACAAGAACTATATGCTACCATCTTAATATATTATAAAGAACAGTTCTGTGGACGTAGCTCTAGAGAGAGGATGAACCACGTATATCTCATGTTATGTGTGATTGATGTTGGGTTATTTGTCATTTGATATGATGCTATTGTGATATTGTGTTAGATATGAAAGATAGTTGTGCGAAGTAGATCTAAGCTAGCAATTGATATCTAGATGATGTGTTGTTCTTGTATTGGATCCACTTTGTATTCCCTTGGTTGTAGATATCTGTGTCCTGCAACCCCCCATAACTACTTTAGGTGAGACTGCATCTGCCTCACAGGTGTTGCTGAAAGGGGCAATAGTTAGGGCTTGTTGGTGCACTCTTGGAGCTGAACCCTGGGTCTGCCCCTATGCCAACAAATGGTTCCGTTGTCGGGACATAAATCTTCTTGACGGAATGTCAAGGTGGTTTCCATCGAAGACAGAGATTCAGAAGTGGATAGAGGATCAAGAAAAGGAATTTGCTGAAGACCAAAACAAGAACCCTAATCTTGTTTGGGAAGATATATCTTTATTGATATACACAAGATTTTCTTTGGATGAATTCATCAAGAGTTATACGAGTGGCTATCTAGGTTAGCAGACACCCAATTTGAGATTAGATCTAGAACCCCTGTGGGTTGGACGTCGATGCTGATCAAGAAGATCAAGAGAGTTGATAACGTCGTGTCAAGAGAAGTAGATCATTGGTTTAATAGCACCATTGGAGGGTATATCACCGAGTTTTCTGTTGACAGAGTAGAGTGTGACATCCCCCAAAATAAAGTATTTTTGAAATTTAAATTTGTTGGAAATTTATTCCGTTTTTAGTAAATTCGAATTTGGAATTTTTTTTCCCATTTATGGAAATTCTGAATTTCGAATTTGATAATTGTAATTAATTATTATGACTATTGGGCAGAGACCTAATTTGACCCAACTACCTATTTGACTATGACACTTGTATAAAAAAACTGTATATTTTATATTGATTTCAGGAGGACAAATGGAACAACCATGTTAAATTTAACTGACCATGACTCCATGAGTGGGGAACATGTTGGAACTACCTCTAGGATGATTGTTACAAGTGGAAAATTAGTGATTTGGCCATTAGCAGCCCCTGAAAATCAGGGATTTAGAAAGCTGTGAAAATTCCCAAGGGAGGGAAAAAGACCTAGGCAAATTGATAAATAACATATGTGAGGAGGCAAGACACTGCCAAGTATGTTGGGGAAGAGACTATTGATTTTTACTTGCTGTTATGAACACTACTGAGTGAGTGTGAGGTAAGAAGAATCTACTGGAATTGAAGGACATTGCTGAGGAGGAGTTCCTAGTTGGCTCTCAGGCATTCATGGTCAGGCTAGGGGGTGAATAAGGAAAGTGATTTTGGCTCCCTATTCTACGGTTGGGAGGAAGGTGGCTGTTCCCTTTGTCGTTCCATGAATTGGTTCAGATATGCTAGATTCCTCCTTCTTTGCTTGAATGATTTTGGGTAATCTGATATTATGCATCTGTTGGTGTTAAGTTGAAATAATTTCCATGGATGATATATGTTTTTTTTTTTGTATGAAGTTACAGTCAAAAGTTAAATCTCTAGGCAAAATTACCTATGTACACCTGAAATTGAAAGAACAGATCTATCTACAGGAGTACATTCATTTCTGTAACCGAAATATTAGGAAGATCTATCCATAAATATTTGGAGTTGAGCAATTCTGTATATATGTTACATATCAACATATATATATATGATTACAGTTTATTATCTGCTGTAGGAACGATTGTATCTATATGGTTTCCATAGGTCATATATTGGATAATCATCTATTCTATCAAGGAATATACTTATATTACTACTATATTTGTGACTCATTGTCATCACAAGTTCCACGTACAAGTGTACAGGTTTATAAACAACACATATTGTCTGTAGTGGTAATAGAATTGAATCTGGACAGCGAACTATTTTACAAAACCACTGTGTTTTTAGTCGTGCCTAGGATAGATCTATTCTGCTCGAAGCATTAAATTCATCATGCAAATTTCAAAACATCAAGTCCTGGAAAATATTCTACCTGTCATAAGATCATCATGAGCCATATGACTTTAAGGGTTCATTTCTGTAGTGAATTTTCAAACCTGTGTAAACATTTGTAGAAAACTGGAACGAATTTTCAGAAGTATTATATCTTTTTTTTAACTGTATAGATTTAAAGGCCTTATTAATTTAATAAGGGGTTTATGAAGTATCAAACAAACTTATGATTCCAGTTATGAATATATATATATATATATATATGTAAATGTTCATTCAGTAATCGTTATAATGGATGGCATAGAATTAGTAGCATACAATTGTAAAGGATTACACCATAATCAAAACATGGAGACATCATTCACATTACAATGATAGATTCCAGACTCTTCTGAATACCCAAGGCTCAAGATTTCGGTTGCATCAGATTGAAAAGGAAACGATTAAATCAAACATTCGTAAGTTTGGAAAACTAGGTACTTAATTCCATAAATTGGAGTACACTCGATTCGAACACAACAAAAACATAGGTCTAAACTATTACAGATCCAGGATAAACATTACAAGAGAAAACACAAGTGTTCTTATTTACCAACACACTTATAGGTATTCCGAGGATCTACAATGCCAAAAACGAATTGAAGTAAGGCTACAAGAGATGAAAATAAAATACCATTCACAATTCATTTCATTTCAGAAATGTCGAAAACACAGTCCCAGTATAGGAAAGAAATTAGTCATATTTTTTCCTTCGAATAATACTTAATACAAGTCGTAGTAAGAAATCGATTTAATCCTTGGGTAACTATACAAATTTAAAGTTGACTCTCAGAACTCAACTGTGAGAAGGAGTAATGAAGTTAAAATCTAACACACAATGAACCAATTACATAAATGGTTCCTTAATTGAATTCTTCTACCATTAACTGTCTAGGCCTTCTTCGTAGGGGAAAAATGGAACCCGACTACCTATGAAGGGGGGGTGAAATATATGAGCATGTGTCCTCGCGTGGTCGAAACCCCTGCAAAGAGTTGCGAGAAATACCCTTAAAGTTTTGATCAACAGAAATACAAATAAAAAAAAAAGAAAAAGGAAACGAGTAATTTTAGGAAAGAGTTTTCCAAAGTAATACTTAACTTAAGTAGAGGGATATGATTATCCTTTGCCATCTCTAGGAGCCGCGTGTTTCTCCAAACCTAGAAGGGGAAGAGGAGTCCTAGACTTCTTGATGGGTACCCTCGCAAAGCCAAAGGGGCCCATCATTAGTGTTAAGAATCAATGAATAACCAAAACAAGAACATATCCAAGAACCAATACATGGATGCTGGAACATGACCAAACTTCATAAAAGCATAAACTCAAGATCCGTATTACAGAAATATAAAGAAAACAATAGAATAGAACCAATGATATATCTAACACTATGCAAATAATCTTTAAGGAAATGCAGGGTCGACACGATGCCAAAACCCCAAACACGTATGCCTGGTAAGACGCTCGGAAAGAGCAAAGGGGGGCACGCAGAAATTAACTAAACATCTTTAACTTCAGTCAGAGTATAATCCCTGCTTAAGGGTTTGGCCAACTACTATTCTTTCTAGAAGATTCCCAAATAAGGAAAAATCATAGTCTTACGAGTTATCGAAGAGTATTTGGGATTGACCCCTGTTTCTTTTCACAACCAAGATAGAAACAACTTGCCAGAGAGGTTCCAGAATAAAAAATAAATAGGCTTAGCATACAGGCATGTATAAGACCCTAACCCATTTAAACATACGATTTTCTTTTTCGATGAAGCATAACCGAGAATAGTAATAAAAGAACGATGAATACAGGAGGAGGGAATGAAGTGCCTATGGGCAATAAACAGGATAATACCAGAACAGTAAGCCGAAAAAAGGACGAACCTACAGTAAAATTATTATTTAGGATGGATACATACCAAACAAGAGAAATATGGGAGATGCTCCAAGCTACCATGCCTGTGCACAGTAAAGTCAAGAATAGAGGAAAATGCAGGATTCAACTCAGAGTAGATTGGCACAAAGATGAAAATGAATCATGGTTGCTACCCTAAAACATGAGCCCGTGCATATTGAATGTGGTGGGTATGATGAGGAAATGCACCATGTGTCAACAGTGAAGTGGAGTATTCGGGTTGGAGGAGGGTACAGGGTGACTCTCATTTCCCCTCCACCTCCATTAATAGCTGGACAAAAAATTAAATTCGACTGTCAATACATCTAGTCACATTTAATAAATTAAGAGGACAAGTAAGGATCTCCTCAAAACCCTTTTACTACTAGTTCAGTTAGCACTGGTGGTTGGAGTTAGTTAAGCCTAGAAGGATTAATCATCTGCCACCTTAGGGATTCACTTCCAACCAACTAGATTATTGGGTTACAAATTTGATCAATAGAATAATTCCCAAGGAAGACCTCGAAGTCCGTGGTCACATTTACCAAAAGCAAAACCAATAAATCGAACGTTAAATAAAATATTTCGACCCCCCTTCCTCGTGTCTCTAAAGTTTTCGGGGACTTGAAGTTTAGTCTTGTGTGCGTGTATGAGAGTGGATGTTTAATAAGAGGCTGAAAACCTAAGTACTAGGCCTATGACCACCTTTCTCATTACTACAACATTTTAACATTTAACCACTTACGAAGACAAGTATAACTTAAATGAGTATTGAAGAGTAAACAAAAATTGAAAACACAGGATATTACAATTTTAAGGATTAATCCCCTTATTATAAATCTATCATACAGACTTAGAGCGTAATTCTCTTAGAAGATTTTTTTTTTTTTTGATGACGAAATTGAGGTTTATTCCATATGGTATCAGAGCAAAATTTACAACACTGGGCCTGAACAGGGCCACATTATTTGCTTAGTATATATATTCCAATTTATGTAAAACTAATAAACCTTATGGTTACAAACATAATGCCTTTTCTACTTTGTATTAATTATGGCAGCTCAGGACGATGCAAAAATCACTATGGAAGGAAATCTGCAGCAAAGATCCCCTGGAGATCTAAGACAGAACAGTGATGGAAGCTCACCCACGGAGGTGTTGAAAACAATGAAGAATCTTATTGTTGAACTACATATTTTCAAAGCCGACAATGAAAAATTGAAGAAAGCATAGCAAGAAAAACAAGAGATAAATGAAGTCCTGTTGTGCAGTATAGTCACCAAGAAAATCCCAAACAATGATAACCATGATGAAGAAATCAGCAAAAGGGCCTCCAAGAAATCTGGGCTGGAAACAGGAAAATGAGACAATTCGTCTGAAGGAACACCTTCAGTTGAAGACAAAACTAAACCAGACAGAAAAAGAAAACAAGTAGACCACCTTGAAGGAGAATTTAAAAAGATTAAACCAACTACCTTTGATGGAGAATCCAGGACAGGAGAAGAAGATGAGGCATGGTTGTTGGACATCAAAAAATACTTCCAGATCTACAATTATTCCAGCAACATGAAGGTCAGAATGGCCATCTACAATCTGAAAGGGAAGGCCAACATTTGGTGGCAAGACCTGAAATTGGCCAAGGGCCTAAAGGAGAAACAATTGGAATGGTCTGACTTTAAGAAGTGTTTCAAGAAACAATACCTTTCTGAAAGCTATTATGAAATGAAGACAAAATAATTTTACGAGTTATGACTCAGATAGATGATGATGGAAGACCTTGTAAATAAATTTCTGGAATTACCAAGGTTCGTACCGTACATATGGGAGGATAAGGTAAAAATCCAACGATTCTTAAGCTGTTTACCACAGTCCTACAGGGACAGAATTGAGTTTGACAACCCCAAATCCTTGAGTGAAGTATTCAGGAAAGCACGAATGTGATATGACCAGTATAAATGACAGGTAGAGTTTCCCAAAGCCTGGAAGGATAAGAAGTAAGATAAAATGAACTAGCAGAAGAAGGGATACCAGCCAACTCCTTATCAAAACGTAGCAAAAAGTTTTCCAAGGAAGGATTTTCACTCCAATCATTTAAATATGCAAAGCAGTGGTAAACCGGTAAACCTGGGAACAAAGAAGTTTGGGGACAACTTTCGCGAGCCATTAAAGTGTTGGGAATGCAGAGAGCCTCATCTAAGGAGGAACTGTCTACGTTTAATTTTAACAAACATAACTACTGTTCATAATTTGCAGGAAGCCTCGACGGTGGGAGACGTGGGCAGAAGCCTGCATCGGATAAATGCAACCATAGATGGTCGACAAGATGACCACCAGTCCTCGGTGGTAGAAATCGAAGGTAAAATCAATAACACTCAAATTTCTGTTCTAATTGACCCTGGAGCTACGTTAAGTTATATTACCCCTGATGTAGTAGAGTCAAATAAACTTAAGAAATGGAAGCACACAAAATCATGGCTTTTACAACTAGCAACATGTACTAAAAGGAAAGTAGTTGACTTTATTTCTGACTTTGAGTTTAGCTTAGATGGTCAATATACAAATCTGAACATCCTACCACTAGGATCTTATGATATGATTATCGGGATGGATTGGTTGGAACAACAAAAAGCAGTACTAGATTGTTATACAAAGATACTTAGCTATAAAGATGATTTTGGCACTGCTAGAACAACCCAAGGTATACCAAAATCGGTATTAGTCAGACAAGTTTCAGCGATGCAACTCAAGAAATGTATGAGGAAGTGATTTCAAGTTTATGCCATCCAAGTGATGAATCTGTTAGAAAAAGAAGTTAAGCCAAAGTTAGAAGACTTCGCTTTCCTATGTGAATTCATAGACATGTTTGTGGATGAGATACCATAATTACCTCCTAGAAGGGAAATAGACTTCTCCATAGACCTACTACCTGGTTCAACCCCTATCTCAAAGGCACCATACCGAATGAGTCTACCAGAACTGGCAGAATTAAAAACACAATTACAGGAATTGTTGGACAAAGAGTATATCAGACCGAGTGTCTCACCATGGGGGGCACCAGTCCTCTTTGTGAAAAAGAAAGATGGTACTGTAAGACTATGTATCGATTATAGACAACTGAACAAAATGAATATTAATAACAAATACCCCTTACCAAGGATAAATGATCTGTTCGATCAAGTAGGTGGGGCCAAAATCTTTTCAATGTTGGATTTACGATCCGGTTATCATCAAGTTAGGATAAAAGATGAGGACATAAGCAAAACATCTTTTCGGACAAGATATGGACACTACAAGTTCGTAGTCATACCTTTCGGACTTAATAACGCACCAAACACATTTATGTGCCTGATGAACAATATCTTTAGTCAGTACTTAGACAAGTTCGTGGTAGTATCTATCGACGATATTTTGGTCTATTCAAAAATGGAGGAAGAACATGATGAACACTTAAGTATAGTTCTGCAAACGTTGAGGAAACACAAACTGTATGCCAAATTTGACAAGTGTGACTTCTATAAAAAGGAAATACAATATCTAGGACATGTAATTTCAGCAGAAGGCATTGTCGTAGACCCGGAGAAGACAAAAGCCATTATGGAATGGTCGATACCTAAGGACGTAGCGAATATCTGGTCATTCATGGGAATCATCGAATATTACTGTAGGTTTATAGAAGGGTTTTCTAAGATAGCCTACCCTATCATGTCATTACAAAAGAAAGGTACCAAGTTTAACTGGTTAGAGAAGTGTCAAGGTAGTTTCAACAAACTAAAGGAATTATTGACAACTGCACCCATATTGAAGGTAGCAGACCCAGATAAAGACTTCACCGTATGTGTCGATGCAAGTAAAGAAGGACTAGGTGGTGTCCTAACTCAGGAAGGATATGTTATTTGTTATGAGTCCTAGAAATTAAAAGAACATGAGCAAAATTATGTCACTCATGACTTAGAATTGGTAGCGGTAATACACGCCTTAAAAATGTGGCGACACTACATAATGGGCATAAAATTTCTACTATTGACGGATAATAGTGGGGTGAAATATCTATTTAACGAACCAAACCTTAATGCAAGACAAGAAAGATGGCTATCCTTCTTGAGTGAATTCAACTTCGAGGTCGGACATATCAAGGGTAAGGAAAATAAAGTAGCAGACGCTTTAAGCAGAAGAGTCCATGGGTTATTTGAGATAAATATCAGTAGGGCAGAAAGTGATCTAGAACAAAGGATAAGGACGACAAGTATTAATGACGAAAATTACACTAAGATTATGGAAGAATTACAAAATAGTACCGCAAACTCAGATAAACCAGATCTAAGTATCGACAAAAAGGGACTATTACGATTTAAAAACAGACTTTACATACCAGATTCAACATAGTTAAAATTAACAATTTTGGACGAAGTGCATAAGAAACCGTATTTTGGCCATCCAGGTTACTAGAAAACAATAACAACACTTAGAAAACTATTTTACTGGCCTAATATGAAAGGAAAAACAACAGAATACTTGTCTAGGTGCCAGGATTGTCAGCAGGTTAAGGCCGAGCACCAACATCCAACTAGCCTATTACAGCCATTACCAGTACTAGAATGGAAATGGGAGACCATATTGTTGGGCTTTATAACATGTTTTCCTAAAACTTAGAAACATAACGATTCTATCATGGTTGTAATCGATAAACTCAGTAAGTCTACACACTTTATTCTTGTAAAGTCTACTTTTAAAGATATAAACATTGCTGAAATATTCATGAAATAAATTTTTAGACTGTATGGTATTCCTAAAATGGTGATTTCAGATAGAGATGTAAAATTCACATTCGCTTTTTGGAAGGAATTGTTTGCAGGGCTAAATACTAATATGAATGTCAGTACAAGTTATCATCCAAAAATGGATGGACAAACCGAAAGAATAAACCAAATTGTAGAGGATATGCTCCACATGTACGTAAGAACAAAATTGATCAAGTGGGAAGACTACCTGCGCTTGGTAGAATTTGCATATAACAATGGGTACCAAACTTCGAGTAAGTTGAGCTCTTTTGAAGTACTATACGACAAAAAGTGTACTACTCCAATTAGTTGGGATAACCTAGCTGATAGAATCATGGTTGGACCAGAGATGCTCTAAGAAATGGAGAACATGGTAAGGAAGGTACAACAAAACTTGAAAGAAGCATAGGACAGATAGAAGAGCTACGCCAATCAGAAAAGAAGACACTTGGAATTTCAAGTGGGAGACCATGTTTATTTGAAGGTCAAAGCACGAAAGAGCTCGTTGAAGTTAGGGAACTGTGCCAAGATGGCACCCAAATTTTGTGGGCCCTTTGAGATACTAGCTCGAATTGGACCCGTAGCATACCAACTTGCACTTCCCGCTAATCTAAGAATTCATAATATATTTCATGTTTCTTTGTTAAAAAAAATATATTCATGACCCTACTCATATGATTGATTGGAACTTGGTGCAGGTGGAACCCGAAGGCGAGTTCCAGGTGGAACCCCTGCGCATTCTGGACTGGAGAGAAATAACACTTCGGAATAGAGCCGTCGCTCAGGTAAAGGTGCAATGGAAGCACTTTAGTCCTAAGGAGGCCACTTGGGAGTTGGAGGGGGATTTGCAGAAATCTCATCCAATCCTGTTCCAAGGAAGGGACGAACACTGAGGACAATGTTTTACTGAAGGGGGAAAGGATGTGACATCCCCAAAAATAAAGTATTTTTGAAATTTAAATTTGTTGGAAATTTGTTCCGTTTTTAGTAAATTCGAATTTGGAAAATTTTTGCCATTTATGGCAATTCTGAATTTCGAATTTGATAATTGTAATTAATTATTATGACTGTTGGGCAGAGACCTAATTTTACCCAACTAACTATTTGACTATGACACTTATATAAAAAAACAAAATATTTCATATTGATTTCAGGAGGACAAATGGAACAACCATGTTAAATTTAACTGACCATGACTCCATGAGTGGGGAACATGTTGGAACTACCACTAGGCTGATTGTTACAAGTGGAAAATCAGTGATTTGGCCATTGGTAGCCCTTGAAAATCAGGGATTTAGAAAGCTGTGAAAATTCCTATGGGAGGGAAAAAGACCTAGGCAAATTGATAAATAACATATGTGAGGAGGCAGGACGCTGCCAATTATGCTAGGAAATAGATTATTGATTTTTAATTGCTATTATGAACACTACTGAGTGAGTGTGAGGCAAGAGGAATCTACTGGAATTGAAGGAAATTGCTGAGGAGGAGTTCCTAGTTGGCTCTCATGGATTCATGGTCAGGCTAGAGGGTGAATCGGGCAAGTGATTTTAGCTGCCTATTCTACAGTTGGGAAGAACGTGGCTATTCCCTTTCTCGTTCTGCGAATTGGTTCAGATATGTTAGATTCCTTCTTCTTTGCTTGAATGATTTTGGGTAATCTGATATTATGCATCTGTTGGTGTTAAGCTAAAATAATTTCCATGGATGATATATGGTTTTTTTTTGTATGAAGTTACAATCAAAAGTTAAATCTCTAGGCATAATTACCTATGTACACCTGAACTTGAAAGAACAGATCTATCTACAGGAGTATGTTCATTTCTATAACTGAAATATTAGGAAGATCTATCCATAAATATTTGGAGTTGAGCAATTCTATATATATGTTACATATCAACTTATATATATATGATTACAGTTTATTGTCTGCTGTAGGAACGATTGTATCTATATGGTTTCCGTAGGTCATATATTGGATAATCATCTATTCTATTAAGGAATATACTTATATTACTACTATATTTGTGACTCATTGTCATCACAGGTTCCACGTACAAGTGTACGGATTTATAAAGAACACATATTGTCTGTAGTGGTAATATAATTGAATATGGACAATGAACTATTTTACAAAACCATAGTGTTTTCAGTCGTGCCTAGGATAGATCTATTCTGCTCAAAGCATTAAATTCATCATGCAAATTTCGAAACTTCAAGTCCTGGAAAATATTCTACCTATCATAAGATCATCATGAGCCATACAACTTTAAGGGTTCATTTTTGTAGTGGATTTTCAAACTTGTGTAAAAATTTGTAGAAAACTAGAATGGATTTTCAGAAGTATTATATCTTTTTTTTTAACTGTATAGATTTAAAGGCCTTATTAATTTAATAAGGGGTTTGTGAAGTATCAAAAAAACTTATGGCTGCAGTTATGAATATATATATGTAAATGTTCATTCAGTAATCGTTATAACGGATGACATAGAATTAGTAGCATACAATTGTAAAGGATTATGCCATAATCAAAACACAGAGACATCATTCACGTTACACTTATAGATTCTAGACTCTTCTGAATACCCAAGGCTCAAGATTTTGGCTGCACCGACTTGACAAGGAAATGATTAACTCATACATTCGTACGTTTGGAAAACTAGGTAATTAATTCCAGAAATTGGAGTACACTCGGGTCGAACACAACAGAAAGATAGGTCTAAACTATTACAGATCCAGGATAAACATTACACAAGAAAACACAAGTGTTTTTATTTACCAACACGCTTATAGGTATGCCGAGGATCTATGATGCCAAAAACGAATTGAAGTAAGGCTACAAGAGATGGAAATAAAATACCATTCACAATTCATTTCATTTCAAAAATGTCGAAAACACAGTCCCAGTATAGGAAAGAAATCAATCATATTTTTTCCTTTGAATAATACTTAATACAAGTCGTAGTAAGAAATTGATTTAATCCTTGGGTAAATATACAAATTTAAAGTTGACTCTCGGAACTCGACTGTGAGAAGGATTAACGAAGTTAAAATCTAACACACAATGAACCAATTACATAAATGGTTCCTTAATTGAATTCTTCTACCATTAACTGTCTAGGCCTTCTTGGCAGGGGCAAAATGGAACCCGAGTACCTATTAAGGGGGGTGAAATATCTGAGCATGTGTCCTCGCATGGTCGAAACCCCTGCACAGAGTTGTGAGAAATACCCTTGAAGTTTTGATCAACAAAAATAAAAATAGGAAACGAGCAATTTTAGGAAAAAGTTCACCAAAATAATACTTAACTTAAGTAGAGGGATATGATTATCCTTCGCCACCGCCAAGAGCCACATGTTTCTCTAGACCCGGAAGGGGAAGAGGAGTCCTAGAATTCCTGATGGGTAACCTCGCAAAACTAAAGGGGCCCATCATTAGCATTAAGAATCAATGGATAACCGAAACAAGAACAGATCCAATAACCAATACATGAATGTTGGAACATGACCAAACTGCATAAAAGCATAAACTCAAGATCCATATTACAGAAATATAAAGAAAACAATAGAACAAAACCAATGATCTATCTAACACTCTGAAATAAAGAAAACAATAGAACAAAACCAATGATCTATCTAACACTCTGAAAATAAGCTTTAAGGAAATGCAGGGTCGACATGATGCAAAAACCCCAAACGCGTATGCCTGGTAAGATGCTCTGAAAGAGAAAAGGGGGGCAGACAGAACTTAACCGAACATCTTTAACTTCAGTCATAGTATGATTCCTACTTAAGGGTTTGGCCAACTACTATTATTTCTGGGAGATTCCCAAATAAGGAAAAATCACAGTCTTATGAGTTATCAAAGAGTATTTGGGATGGACCCCTATTTCTTTTCACAACCTGGATAGAAACAACTTGCCAGAGAGGTTCCAGAATAAAAAATAAATAGGCTTAGCATACAGGCATGTATAATACCCTAACCCATTTAAACATATGATTTACTTTTTCGACGAAGCATAACCGAGAATACTAATAAAAGAACAATGAGTACAGGAGGAGGGAAAGAAGGGCCTACGGGCAATAAACAGGATAATACCATAACAGTAAGCTGAGAAAAGGATGAACCTACATCAAAATTATTATTTAGGATGGATACATATCAAATAGGAGAAATATGGGAGATTATCCATGCCACCATGCCCGTGCATAGTAAATTCAAGAACAGAGGAAAACGCAGGATTCAACTCAGAGTAGATTGGCACAAAGATGAAAATGAATCATGGCTGCTACCCTAAAGCATGAGCTTGCACATATTGAATGTGGAGGGTATGACAAGGAAATGCACCATGTGACAGCAGTGAAGTGGAGTATTCGGGTTGGAGGAGTGTACAGGGTGACTCTCATTTCCCCTCCACCTCCATTAATGTCTGGACAAAAAATTAAATTCGACTATCAATACATCTAGTCACATTTAATAAATTAAGAGGACAAGTAAGGATCTCCTCAAAACCCTTTTACTACTAGTTCAGTTAGCACTGGTGGTTGGAGTTAGTTAAGCCTAGAAGGATTAATCATCTACCACCTTGGGGATTCGCTTCCAACCAAGTAGATTATTGGGTTACGAATTCGGTCAACAAAATAATTCCCAAGGAAGCCCTCAAAGTCCGTGGTCACCTTTACCAAAAGCAAAACCAATAAATCGAATGTTAAAGCAAATATTTCGACCCCCCTTCCTTGTGTTTCTAAAGTTTTCGGGGACTTGAAGTTTAGGCTTGTGTGTGTGTATGAGAGTGGATGTTTAATAAGAGGATGAAAATATAAGTACTAGGCCTATGCCCACCTTTCGCATTACTACAAAGTTTTAACATTTAACCACTTACAAAGATGAGTATAACTTAAATGAGTATTGAAGAGTAAATATAAATTGAATACACAGGATATTATGATTTTAAGGATTAATCCCCTTATTATAAATCTATCATATAGACTTAGAGCGTAATTCTCTTCGAAGTTTTTTTTTTTTTATGACGAAATTGAGGTTTATTACAGAGTCTCATATAGCCAAGCCAAGAGGTATTTCTTTAAGGGAACTAGAATAAAATTTTTACAATTTCTGAAGTTGAAGATCAAGATGCTATTGCATAAGAAGAACATATTGAAGATATAGTAATCATAATGTTCAAGAACTCAGACAATGACAACAACACAGAGGATGGACATGCACGCAGTGGGAGAGTGTTCAGAGAAGTCCCTCTTGCGAACCTATTTAAGTAGAAATATGTGGACGAGGGATTATACAGTGGAGAAGAGGTAGATCTGACAGATGAAGAGCATTCAAAATCCACTAGGGCAAGGAAGAGAAAGTTGAAGAACCTCACCGGGAAGAGCCATAAACTTCAGCAACCACACCAACTATTGAAGTAAGTACTATTATTCCTCCTGTTGTTTCAGTAACATTAAGCAATTAGAGTAATCCGAGTCACCAGAGCATTCTTAGCACTGTCACTAGTAGTCCACCACATATTCAGTCAGGAAACCTAGGAAGATCTATGGAAGATGAGATGAGGTTACCCACCTTCAGAGGAGATGGATCCAAATATCCTGATCAATACTGGTTTCTATGTGTAGTTGTGTGGAGTATTAAAAATATCACCGACAAAGCTGTTAAATGAGCTCAGTTGAGTACTACCCTAAGAGATCATGCACTAAGCTGGTACATGAAATTTGTCCAAGGAGCTACATTGAAACTGCTAAACGTCATTAAGAAGACGCTAATTTATGAATTCAAGAAACCTAAGTCAGAGTCACAACACATTACAGAGCTAAAATAAATCAAGAAGAGAACAACTGAACCTGTGTGGGAGTTTGATCAGAGATTTAAGAACTTGACAAGCCATTTGAGTTTTCAGATCCTAGATGAGCAGAACAAGGAATGGTTCATTTCTTCCCTCTTACCACACATCAGAGTTCCTCTGATGCAACAGAAGATTTCTTCACAGGCTAAGGCACTAGATATTGCCATGAAGTTAGAATCAGCCCCTATGGGAGAATCCAACGCAGGTATGAGTCAAATCTTGAGTCAACTGACTAGCTTATCTATACAGGTTGAAGATATGAAGAAAGACAAGGGAAAATATAAAAGAGAAGACATCTGGTGTATCAGATTCGAATCATAATTCCATGACAAGGAACACTACCCCTTATTTCATGAATACTTTGCCTATGGATCTCCGATCTCTTTGAAGCAAGTTACCCTACCCTGGTGCGAGGTATGTAGAAATCAACATCACCCTGGTGAATGTTACTATCTGCAAAAGTATGTCCAAACACCCACAAATTTGTATTTCACTTTCTATAAGTCGACAAGAAATGATGACAGGGATTGTAGGGATTACAACCTCATGCATGAAAGGTCAAGGGATATATACAAAATTCAAGGTGAAGTACAACAAGAAGGAAGCACTGCGTAGTATAATTCCCCAAGAAGAGGAAAATTCAACCCTCACGATGGATTCAGAGGAAGAGGAGGAGGAGGAGGTATGGATCAAGGTCAAGGAAAAATCATCTGTTACAACTGCGCATAGCCATGACACTTAGCAAGGGAATGTCAAAACCCTTGTACCACTTGCAAAAACTACAACTCATTCGAACATGTTATCAAAGATTGTCCCGTGCTGCTAGCCAAACTTCAGGAGAGACGAGTACCTCAACAGAACCCACAAGTGAAACTAATATATGCTGAACCTCGCGGAGAGGACCCTAGTTGTTATAGGATAAGACAAAGTGACCAAAGGAAATACTACAAAAGAATCAGGAGTCAGAAAATCTGCAGAGAAGACACAAATTTTTGATTCAAATAAAGAAAAACAAATATTTGAGAAAGCAAGAAAAGAATTCGAGAGAGACTAAGGTTCTTCATCGAGGACACGACCAGAAGTAAGAGAATCTGGAATGCCTCTGGCATTTGATCAGTTTGCTCTACCAGGAGAAATAAAAGAGGTAAGAAAGCTCATGGAATTCTTATATACTTGTATTAAGTTGATTAAGGATGAACACGTTGTACAAGAGCTACAAAATTTAATCAGACAATACGAGTTAGGAGAGATAGATCGCTTGCTGAATAGAGAAGTACACGAAGTCTCTAAAAAGAGAAGGACAAATAAGGAACTACATGTGAATTCTCAAATTGGAGAGTGTGATATAGACTATGTAGTCCTCGATTTAGGGTCAGAGGTCAATTTCATGACAAAGAAGACCTGTGCACTGATGGGAAATCCTAAGTTGATCTACTCCCTTATCAGACTTAGGATGGCTAATCAATAAGATATAATTCCCTTTGGAAGATTAAAACATGTCCTTGTGGACATCGATGGAGTAAGGACGTTTGCAGACTTCGAGGTGATTGAGATAGTTGATGATAACTGTCCTTACCCTGCACTGTTAGGAATTGATTGGGATTTTAATAATTCCACTGTGGTTGATTTAAAGAAAATAAGAATGACATTTGAAGGAGATGGCCTTAGGGTCATTGCACCTTTGGATCCTGATGAAGGTCAGATATACACAAAACCCATCAGGGAAGAAGATCGCGCATATGAACTAGAAAACATATACAAATTAACAACTAGACAACATGATTACATTAATCCTACGATGGATGGGAACCTAAGCTGGCGAAGTGACAATGCATGTTCATCATATTCATAAGAAGCACTGAAGAACCAGAAGAACAAAATGTACGAAGTATCTACAAGGATATATGCTAGATTAACTAGAGAAGTTTGCTGGATCGGCACAACATTAAGTAACTTGCCCACCTTTGATGGTCTAAATCATTTATAAGCTTTCTTGTTGGAATTTGAAGAAATTGTACCAATACAAAAAATATTGTTGGCAATGGATGAGGCCATGAAAGCAACCCTATCAAGATGGTGGGGGTCAGACAGAAACAACATTACAAACTGGGTACAATGTCACACTTTGATGATAGCACAATTTTCAGAGCAAGTAGAAGGATGCGAAGTTAGGTACACAGGTAGAAGCTCTCCGAAGGACCATGTGCAAAGTTGCAAGGAAGCATGGAGAAACATTCCTCAAGAGAAATGGGTACACAAATTCATCAACACGCTGGACACAACCCCTATCAACTGGTATCTTCAAGCAGAACTGCGCCTCATCACTACAGATTGGGAAGGTATGACTCAGAATTTTGTAACTACCTTTTTATTTGAAATTTTTACAATTGACAGACTAGAGTAGATGCAAATTGGTATCAATGGTGTCAAGACTTATGTGGACTTTGAGGTCATTGTGATACTATATGACACAAATACCTATGTAGCATTATCAAGGATTGATTGGGCATATTATAATGATGCCATGCTCAATTTGAAACAACAACATATATTGTTTGAAAAGGATGGTTGTAGGGTCATCCAACCATTGGATCTAATGAAGGGTGAGAAAAATGTATTTACCAGAGGACACACCATTGCAGAAACCATATGGCATTATGCAATCCACTGCCAACTATGGAACCATCTACTAATATTTTTGTTTCTTGTGAGAAGCCAGTGGAGTGAAGGGATATTAAAAATTGTATTCTATATTAGAGGGTGAGGATTGAATTTCCTTTAATATTGTATCATTCCTTGTGATCCATATACCCCATAGGATGTGCAGGGGAAGGGGAATCAAGTTTTTTGGGGTTCCTCTATTTTTAAACCATTCATTCCAAGACCATTCCAACAACTCTCTTTCCAATTATCCACTAAAACACAAGGTATTTACAACACCATGTACTTTACAAGTGGAATTATTGTGGAGAAAGATGTGATTGGTTGTCTTAGCATTTTCTCTAGATAAAGTAAAGAATCTAGGACCTTCCCATCCACTTCATCGAAATTTATCCCATTTAAATATTCCACCATTAAAGTGAGTCATGTGAATATATCTACTCTTGTACGGGCTATTGGTTTCCATAGGTCACACCACCACCAAGGGGGGTCCTCTATATCCTACTGGGGAAACATTTCCCTATATCCCAAATGAAGTGAATTACTTCCTCCAATTGGATTTCTTACTCGTATGAGCACATCCTCCCTATCAGTCAATACAATCATTTCAAAGATTAAAATTGTCATATATTGGTTCTAGATGGATGTTTGTGGCTCTATGAGATCAAATTCCCCAACCTCTTTCCAACCATAGTGCCACCACAATCCTCTATTATGATCATGAGCATCTTCAAAAGTTACCACATTTATTTGTTGGAGAAGGTTAACCATATGATCCAAAAATATGTTTGTTGATTGGATGCCAACCATGTACCACATCTCTTATAATGTATATATACTTGCTATCACTAGGGTCCTAGGCCAAGTATGCACAAATAATGTCAAATCTTCGAACCAAGGCTTGCTAGAAGTGGGGTCCAAATGTTTGATTTTATGGATGAAATCAAATCCACTCCATTAATGAATTTGTTTCAATGTATTTTTTGCATAGGATATTCTACTAAAAAGCATTTTGTGTGATTAGACCCCATAATCCCTTTTTTTCCAATGATTTTGAGAAATTTGTAAGTTTTTTGAGAACCCATCATCCATCATATTGTTTCCTATATATTATTTCCAACCTAATCAATGCCATACTTGTGGTCTCCTTGTTACTAGACTAGAGGAAGTTTAACCTTAATTTCTATATCTTTGTAATAATATCCTTGGGAAGGGTTGTTAGAGATAACCAATGTACTAGTATTAGCTCTAGTATACTCTTTATCAAGACCAACTTGCCAGTAAATGATATCCATTTGTTGTACAATAAACTAATAGGCCTTTGGAGTTTGTCATAGAGCTATAAGTTGTGACTAAATTGGTATTCATTTTCTTTAATATAGAAACCAAGATATCTAATACAATCTTAAAAGGGTTGTAGGGTGAAAGGTAGGAAGCAAAGTATCATCCTATGAATAGCTTTAGAAAAATGTTGGAATTCAATGGCTGATTTCCACAAGTTTATTTCCATGTCAATGTTTGGGGAGAAAACCTTTAAGGTTATATCTGTACATTTGGCTTCTTGGATAGTTCTATTTTCCAATATGAGGTTTTATCCATAAAAATAATGTTTGTTATGTATAATCCATCAAAAAATTTAATCCCTTTAGGCCCTCCAACCACATACTCATGGTTTATATTCCAACTTAGAGATTTTGCGATGATGGAAAATAAAAGTAGGGATACTAGGGTATCCTTGTCGAAACCCTACGATGCAGAGAAAAAGGGGGAGGATAATCCATTGATGAGGATCACATAGGTTATGTATTGGTGTCATTCCTCAAACCAAATTATGAATTCCAGGATAAAACCTACCTCTGTGAGAATGAATCTCAAGTAAATCAACTTTTCTTTGTTGAAATACTTGTAGTGGTGAATCTTTGAGTAGAAAGGTATATCTATATTTTTTCTTTATGGTATGTATTTACCCCTGGGCTACTCTAATGGAATCTTGAATTTTATAGTTTTCAAGAAAAATAAACTATTGATTTAAGAATGTGATGCTAAAACCTACTTGTGAGAGAACAAGTCTCAAGTAAACCTTATTTCCTTTGTCGAAAAACTTGGAGTGGTGAATATTGAGGAGAAAGGAAGATCTATATTTTTTCTCGATGGTATGTATTGCCACCTAGGTTAATCCAATGGCATATTGAATTTTGTATTTTTCAATAAAAATAAACTGTTGATGGGATATGTGGGTAGAGATGATAGGTTTAATCTTGGAAACTATAATTTTTTTATATACAATTAGAAAAATATATTAGACGTTAATTCTCAAAATAAGAAGGGTTAAGTCTCATCCTTCATAATATAAGAAATGCATGTAGTATTAATGGAACATGTATTTTACCTACGCATTATTATTCCTCCACCATTATGGTCAATTCCTTAGCTATGAGCTCCCTGAAATCTAGGTAGAAATCCATGAGCCATCCATCTAGCATGTGGGAATTTTTCAATTGGAATGATTCCAAGATTTATAGTAGCTCTGCTTTTGTGATAGGATTCATCAAAGCTTCATTTTGTACATCGTCTAGGCATCCATCAGAAAAGGAGGTAGATGCCATGATTACTAGATATTTTCTCTAGGGTGCTATGAGTATATGTTTTTGTAATGAACCTCAATTGTGCAAGTATTGTGTTGAAGTCCATGCATTATGACATTTTCCATCAAATATTTTTCATATGGTGTTATTTTTCCTTCAAAAATATTCCTCGCAATCGAAAATTCTAGTTTTTTAATTGCACCCTTTGTAAACCAAGTTATTTTACTCTTTATGTGCCATTTGTCCTCTTTTCATGCCCTTAATATGGCTTGGATCACCCCTTCATGGAAATCCTCTTTGTGTTAAGTTCCAGAGGGTGTGGTGATCCTTATATCCTCAACATTTAATAGATCCACATATGTTTACTTGAAAGGTTTTTTTCCCCAATCCTTGGAAATATATTTAACCATCATAAAGTTCCTCAGAAAGATAGAAATTTTGAGTTCCTCTTGTTCTAATGATATTTCAACCCAAATTTTCTTTATGAGTTCCTAAAATCTTCATGTGAGAGATAGTGTAGGTTTAATTTAAATGAGGATGTGTTATAATGTTATTTTCCACCTAATCATTAGGTCATTATCACCTAAATATCACCTATCCAATCCAACAACATTCACCACTTCTTCCCTGAGATTCTATCCTAATTTCCACTTGGTCTCTCTTATCCTTCATTAAGAGTGTGACCAAAAAGGATTGGTCACTCTTATCCTTCATTAAAGGTGTGACCAAAAGGGTTGGTTTCACTTTCCATTAATTATGGGTGTGACCAAAAGGATTGGTTTTGATTTATGGAATTCCAAGTCACAACCGAGTTGCTCTGTCTATGTGTATAGGTCACAATCGATCCTAGAAGATGTTATTTTTAGTTTTGGTTTTGATGGATGAGAGTTCCCAATGATTTCTAGGGGTTTATATTTGAGAATGATTCCATCATGAGCTCGAGAATCTTATCCTAGTAACTATATGGCCTTATCCCTAAATCCCTATAATAACTAAGCCATTTCCCATGGGAAGGAAGGAGGGAAGAGCTAGCAAGGTTACTCTGGTGATTTGGTTGCAAGACTTGGGAAAGGATCTTGGAAGGATACCATTGCATCTGATTCTCATTTATAAATTGTAATATTTATTATTTGATTAATAGAAGACATACTGGATGTTTCCCTCAATCTAATTGTTCATACAAGTTTATGTATTCATTGGTAGAGAATTAGTATAATTATGTGTTATGATATTCTATTAGATATGTTGTTAATCCATGCATGAATCACATATTCTTTGGAGGTTTTCATGTATGAATAATATCTAGGAACATCCTTAGTTTATGTCTCTATTCCTTTCTTAGTTGCTGGTAGATGTTGTCAGACTAATCGGTAGGTGCGGACACTAACAGATCTCCCTAGATCCACTTGAATCTAAAACAAAACAGGACAAGACATGACTCTTTCCCTAAGTTTTGACCATTGAATTAGCTAGTAGGAAGGGACAAGTAACATACCTTAGTATCACTTCCTAGGGTCTCTGTTGCTCCTGCTTCGATCTGGTGCTCTCGTGAGGTCAAGACCAAGACAACACAAACCAACCAAAGTGAATATAACAAAATATATTCAACTGTCAACTTATGTGTATGATCAAGGAATTACACAATAAAATGAGAATAGCTTTATGGGAAAGGGACATGCCACTATATCATATTAATTGAAAGTAAATATTACAACCTGATTTCCTTGATGTCACAAGCTTCCTTTTGATGGCTCTTGGCTCCAACACACACACTTGCTCGATCCTTGTATGAAGAAGATCAAATCCTGTTGATAGACTTGCTAGAGTCTTCAAGCTACTGTTCAAACTAACTCCTTCACACAATTCTTTCACCAATTCTCCAATGAATCTTGATTAACCTTTTCCATGAGAATTCCCTCAATATATAGGAGAGAATGAGATGGTTACTTAGATAAGAATGATCCCACAATATCAGGGAATCCAGTACAAGGATAACAATTCGAATGCCAACCCATTCTTCTAGAAGATTCCCTTCTAGAACCATCGAGAATTCATATTTTTCCATGCTTTAGAGAAGGTTCGCACCCTAGCTATGTTACACAGTGCGAGAAGTTCGCACCCCAGCTTAAGGCAGCCTACGAGAATGGGTCATTCTCGCACCCTGGGATACTAGCAACCTGCGAACTCTCTTCAAAAATGAGTTTTCTGGGAAGAGATGAATATCATTTTTCTCAGGAGAAAGTTCTTATGAGGAGCCTGAGTACACCATCATCAATACACCATCATGATGACCAAAATCATGGGTAACAGTAGAACCTAAGGGAGCTCATCTCCTGCAGGGTGCAAAATCTCTACAACACGATGGGGGTTTCTTTTCACCAATGGATAATTCAAGTAGTATGTGGTTGTGATTAGATAGAGCCTCCTTCAAGGTTGAATCTCTATATGTAACAATTCTCATGATTAATTCCTCCTTAATAAAAACCATACCAAGTTTCTTTGAGATGACATTTTGATCAATGTTGTGATTTGTCCAGAGAGATTCTATATTTAGAGGGTGATGTGCATCTACCAAGTGGTTTCATTCCATAATATGTACAAAATAGTTTTCTATTGGATTAGATTGAGCATGTGTACCCTATATTTCTATATGAAAATTAATGAATTTGAAATCATCCCCAATGATTAGGTGGGGCATGCATAACATAGTCAATTTTCTCATCTCTATCCATAAGAGTTTTCATCCATGGGGTGGTCCATAGTAGCTCAATACATCCAATTCAAAATTCAAGTTCTCAAGCATAAAGTTTAGAATGTGATGAGGGTTAAATAATGTTGAGCACAAACTATAGATGAGTTCCATCCCATAGTCAAACCTCCTAACTTCCCTAGTGAGGTGACTACCAAAAATGGCCAATGTGGCAATTGTTTCCTTAGTAATTTTAAACATTTTTTTGTGTGCACGGAGTTTCTTGTATTAGTAGGAGGCTAGAATTATTTTTATGACCACCCACTTTAGCGATTAGTTTTAGACTAGACCATAAAACATAACATTGAAGGAGAGAATATTCATTTGGGAACCCTTTGGGCGTCGCTCTAATAAGGTCCCTAGATATAGTCAATTGTTTTTGTTTGACTACTCTTTTTGAATTTTCTTTTGTATGGGACAATATAGTGTACCCAACCTTCAAACCCATCTATCCAAAGTTGTGCCTCATGGACTTGTGACCTTTTCTAGATTTTATATGTTGTATATGGTGTTGCCTTGGATCCACTGGTATTCCTAGAGTGTGAAGGTCATGTTAGGTATTTTTGTAGGGGGAAGGAGTCATGTAAGCAGATTTTGCAGGGTGGTTTTTATTTTTTATTTTTTTAGGGGGATTTTTGTGGGGGGAAGGAGTCATATAAGTAGATTTTGCAGGGTGAGAGGGATTTTGTATCTCCTTTTATAAATGCACACAAAACCTAGTGCTTTTAGAAATATTTGAATAGAAAAGTAAGAAATCGAAAAAACATACCAATTTTGGCGGCAACATGTTCGGCCTAGTCCTTCTCTATCTCTGGTGCTCCTTCTCCTTCTCTTGGCCTAGCTCCTTGTCATTCTCTATCTCTGTCTCCTTCTCCTTGTCCTTATTGGAATAAATCCTTCTCCTTCTTCTATCTCCTCATCCTTCTTTGTCTCTTTCTCTACACGATGACTGTCTCTTGGAATGACATGGGCTTCCTTCTCCTTCTTTGTCTTTGTCTCTAGCGCTCAACGCCTATGATATCTTGAAATGATGTGGGTGGGGTGTGGAATGACCACACATGGGTGTAGAATGACCATGTAGGGGTGTGGAATGATCGATCAAGGGTGTGCAGGGGTGTGGAATGATCGCTCAAGGGTGTGCAGGGGTGTGGATTGACTTCTTGTGATCTCTTGGTGGGATGGGTGTTGAATGACCGTGCGCGGGGTGCGGCTGGTTGTAGGTTGTTTTATTTTTATTTAATTAATATAT
>ML786551.1:343521-362665 GCA_009831015.1 Picea engelmannii | reverse complement strand
CAACAATGGCGATGATGAGGATGACAATGAAAATGACTGCGATGACAATGACAATGATGACGATGATAATGATGACGATGATGACAATGTTGATTAGTGGTTGTTAGAATGGCGATGAAGGTGATGATGATTGTTATCTTTGATATTTGCATGGTCACATTTTGTTCTTAAAGATTCATGTTTTTTTCTATATACTCAAAATAATTCCTTTCTATATCATTTTGGCTATTATTATGTCTTATGAGAGGTTTTGAAGCTTGAAATTGAAGTTTTGAAATAGGCGCTAAAGGAAGTTCCCGCAACAGCTTGTTTTCAAGAAAGTGACATAGTTTTGGGTTTTGGAAATGGTTTTGTGATCACAAGGGATGAATTTAAACATTTTTAGCCTTCATACACCATTTTACCATTTTTGATCATCAACAAAGAGTTTTGGAGTAGTCTTGTATGAAAAAAAAAGAAAACAGAGTGTTGAAAATAAGGGATTTTTTGGAAATGACTGTTTTTGTAGTCAATTTAAAACTCAGTCTCTGACCTAACAGGGAGAAATTTATGAAAACAAAAGGAGGTGTTTCTCAAGGAAGAGATCATATAAAAAATCCTCTCTCCTTATTTACACAAGTATCACGTTTTTTGGAGATACAAGTAGATCTTTACAATTCATTTTTCAAATTTGAAAATTCTCGAATTTCCTGTTTTAGTCATCAACTTTGGGCACATATTACAAGTATATTGAGAGGTATTTTGAAAAAATTAAAGTGGTATTTTTCAATAACAAGCTAATATACAAAAACCTCCCTTAGGTTTTACATAAGTCTCATGGTTTGGGAGATACAAACAAAGCTTCATAACTCATTTTTCAGATTTGAAATTTCTGGAATTTCTTGTTTTAGTCATCAATTTTGGGCACAGATCACAAGCATATGGAGATGTGTTTTGAAAAAATGAAAGAGGTTTTTATCAATAACTATCTCCTATACAAAAACCACCCTCATTGTTTACACAGGTTTCATGGTTTGGGAGATACAAGCAGATCTTTACAACTCATTTTTCAGGAATTCGCCATATGTTGTAAAATGGGACAGCTAGCCCTTAGTTCGATTACACACATACCATGAGGAGGTGTCAAGTCAGGAAGGCACATGTATGTTCAAGGAGTATAATTTTTCTAATATCCTCAAATATTTGATTTTATTTGAATGTATTTAATTCTTTAAATGTCAAACCCTAGATTTTGGGTATGGGACTGATTTTCCAGATTTTTTGTAATCTTGTTGATATGACTAAGTGCAAATCCGAGCCTAGGAGGTGTCATATATGTATATTTTGAGTAGATCAGATCCAAAATTTGAGGATCTAGTTTCTATCTCGTAGATCTATAAAGCTCATGGAAAATCATATGTAAAGGGGTGGCATGATTCAATTTGAGGGATTGAGAGAGAGCTGCAGAAGGTGAACAACCTGTGTAATACTTTGAAAAAATCTTGTCAAGAATTCTATGTAAAGATATCAACTGAAAAAAAAGTTCATGCTCAGTTTGTTTACCTTAGTTCATTATTTATTTCTTTTTCATCTGCTTAAATTTGTTTTGTTGCTATAGGATATATGTATGCAATTCGGTGATAAGAAGACTGTAGTATAGGATATACTGTAGTTTTTTCCATTGAACACATTTGAGACTTATATTCATAGTTAGAAATGGTTTCTGAATGTTGAGTATTCTTCCCTATAAGTGTATCAAGGATGCAGGTGTTTTTTTATTAACTTGCAGTTTTATTTTCTTCATTTCCTCTTTCCATTTCTTTATAGCCTTGGAGATGATCTAAGTTTTGTTAGCTTGACTTGTTGCCAATAGAATGTTGAGATAGGGTTATTGTTTTTAATGGAATCCATGCCCAATGGCCATCTACTGATTTGCAGTTATCTCACTGCCTTAACACTAATCCTACCACTCTCTAAGTTTTTCTAAAACCCAATCAAATCATGGTGTGCCAGGCTTGGCTCTTTAGCAATCAAGAGTCAACTTCTAGCGCTAACATATTTTGGCGTCATTTTTGGGGATGGAAATGAAGTGATATTCCTGGGTGTTATAACCCTAAATTTCTCTACATATGCATACCTGGAATTTGGCCCTCTTACTTGCATTTTTTGCCAAGCCATCACTGAGTTGCTCTTTTAAAAAACTCATTTTTTGAAGATGTATGTGCCCTGCACCAATACTTCCTGTGTACATACACTTTCTACACCACTACAACCTATGTATGTACGCATGCTGCACCACTACAACCTGTGTATACTTGCAAAAGTTGCAAAAAATAAAAAAGTTGCAAGGACTTCATTGAGATTATGGGCTATTGGGTAGTTTCCCAACTAATCCATTGCCTATAGCCCGTCACCCAACCGAATAACCATCCTTTTGTCATATAAAAGGATGTGTTGGGGTATCGTTCCACATCTAGACATAAGAACAATGAAACTCTACCCATTTCACATCCCCTCCATGCCCCAAGCATTTGCAACCCTTTTGTGAGAATTGCCTCAGAATTCCCGAATTTGCCTTCCTTCCTCCATCATAAACCCATTATACTTCCCAAGAAGAAGGTTGAGAGGAGAATCCATACGAAGATGCACTTGGAGCTTGGTGAAGAGGAGCCTAGACCAGGTTCATGGAGCAGTAGCCGACACTGGTTGTAAGTGATCATTGTATTATCAATAAAAGTAGTACTTTTCTTGTCCCAAAACATGATGTGTCAAATGTTTACATTTGATTTATGTTTTTTCTAATGTCTAACCCTTGACTTATATATGAATTGCATGCTTGTAGTTTTTTATTTATATGTATTTGAATGAAGGCCAACCTTGGGAGGAGGTTTGCAGTCGACGAAGCTATCAAACGCGAGAGGATCATCACTGGATGCAGAGTAGAGGTACAATTACCCGATCCTTCTCATTTTTATTTTCATGTATGACTCTGGGATATGTTTGGGGTAGTTAGAGAAGTAGGATACTTTTAAACGGTTATTGATCTACCTACATTGTAAACCATGGTGTATCCATAGGGGGGTTTTTCCCGCTAGCACCGGGGAGAACGACATTGATCAAATTCTCTTATTGATGGTGAAAAAGAAGTGAACATATATCAGACTGCATATCATTCACTTGGCGACTCCACTCCATGAAGGAATAACCTGTTGGCGACTTCATTGATATGGGACAACCATGGAAATGGAAGGTGTCTTGCCTCAGAGGTTTGCACCTCTCAATTTGTCAACTATTCCTGGTTTTCCTAATCCAATGCTTTCATTCTCAGAATGTGCAGACTTTCTTCCTCTTTTTAGTAGAAAAGATGAAGATAATCATGCACAACATCTCGTTAAGTTTCATCAGTGTATATATAAATTGGATGTCTATCATGAAGATTCTCTCATGAAGATGTTCGTATACTCATTAGATAGTGATGCGAGTTAATGGTTCATAACTCTTCCAATATCTAGTATTTCATCTCTAAAGGATTATGTTGGCCAAATGTCCATTTTGGAGAAAAGGCTAATTTTGGAGAATAAATCATAAATAAGGAAAATACAACTGGTAGGAAAAGCAACATGTGTAGAGGAAAGTGCATGCAAAGAAGGGAAGCATGCGAGGCGTTCATACAAGAAGACCAAACCATACTATGGCTAGGGTTTTGGTAAGAGGATGTAATGGCTGATAATCCAAAAATAAGTATAAAGAGGTACCTAGGAGGTCTAGGTCGGGGTTGGTTCAGAGAGTTGGATAGGGTTCAATGTGATTGTAATTACTGAATGTAAAAATGACTGTAAAATCTGAGGTTGTTTTGTAAATTGTTGAGATGAAGAAAGAAAAGAAGGTATATCTTGAGTGTTATATCATGGGTTGAGGAGCCTGGTGTTATCTAGTCTACCTCATTAAAGATCTTGATCCAACTGAGGGAGAATTGTAATGCCTGTAATGCCATGGATGATAGAACAATAATAAAAGATCCCAATAACTAGATATTTGTGGACATATTCTGGGAGGGGGTGAACCACAATAGCTTATGTGTTATGTGAATGATTCATTGTTGTATCTTTTTTGTTAATGATTATATCTTAGATGAATGTTTGATGAAATATCCAGATTTGATTGTTTTACATGCATGAACAATAATGACAGAGTACTTAGCATAGATGTATGTTATAGTAAATAAATAAACATCACAAGGTTCAATTCCAAATCCCCACTCATCCCATGCTACAAGCACCTGAGCGTTGCAGCCACCCATAGAACTATCTCGCGTGAGATTGCACATTGCACCCCATGTACTACACTGCCTTCTAGTTTTATAGGGGGGGGCGATAGTTTTAGAGGGTTTTGTTGGAAACCATAATAGATTTGAACCTGAGTCAGTCCAAGAATGGTAGCAGGAAGGAAGTAACCAACAAATGGTTCTGTTTCCAGCTGAAACTGCATGGGATTGAGTGAGAGGGATCCATAAAAGAATCGCACAGAAAATGATAGA
Source organism: Picea engelmannii (assembly GCA_009831015.1). Taxonomy (NCBI): domain Eukaryota; kingdom Viridiplantae; phylum Streptophyta; class Pinopsida; order Pinales; family Pinaceae; genus Picea; species Picea engelmannii. The sequence continues at coordinate 358,149 of ML786551.1, read as the reverse complement.
ATAGAGGGGGATGTTTAGACCATGGATCCCAATGAAGGTGGAGATAGAAAGCTGGTTGAAAACAAAGGAGATGGAATTTGCGCAGAAAGATAACGAAAACCTGAAGTTAACACCGCACAAATATCTAAACATGTACGTGTTTAGTGAACTGCATGAGGTATTTTTCTGTGATTCCCAGCATGTATTGCAAGAGTGACTGTTGAGGCTGAAAGATAATCATCCTACGAATCATATTAGATAGATTGAGTGGAACCCTATAGAGATCCCGCAGTTAAAACAAGTAGACAAAAAATTCACGCGCACAATGTATTTATGGATAGACAGTATTGTCGAAGGATTTATCATAAAATTTGCAGTAGATATCGCGAAGACTTACAGTGCAGCAGAGAAAGAGTTCCTGAAGGGACCCATAGGTAGGTATATCAGATAACTGCATACTTCCATCAATATTTTATTGTATAAAAAAAGAGTAATTACAATGACATCAGACAACTAAACTTCCCTACATGAATGGGGGAAGGGGGGAAGCACTGAATAGAGCTGGAAAGATGGAAGGAGAAATGGAGAAGGGAAAGAAGGAATTTATGGACTTGATCAAATCAAGAAGATAATGTAAAAAACTAGAAATAAGCGCAGTGGAGAACCCTACCAATATAAGATGAATAATAAGAAGAGATTCATAGCTAAGAGATAGGGATTGGAAAGTGATGAAGAAGAGGTAGAGGATCTTCATCTTATGGAGAAGATTGAGGAAATCCTATGTGAAACATATGAAAGGAATACATGTGGTCCAAGGGTAGGAACCAAAGGTAGAACTCCCATCCATGTCAGTGTCAGTGTGGAACCCATAAACGCATGTGAGACTAATACACCAATAAGAACACCACCATTTAGAGAACTAAATTTTAGTGGAAGAAAGACAACATGACGTACATCTAGTCACGGAGAAGCAAATGGAGGAGTTAGTTTAGGAAGTAGTAGTCAAGTATCTACACTGTGTGGAGGTATTATTTCACCATTCAAGATGGTAGGACATGATCCCACCATCAGGTTACCAGAGTTCAAAAAAGAGGCATCTGAGGACCCTAATAAGAACTTGTTTATCTATGAGAAGATATAGGAAGTAAAACCGATCATAGATGAGGATACATAACTTGCACAACTAGCTATTACACTAAGAGACCACACACTAGATTGGTACATGAGCTTGGTTGTAAACAACCCACCAGGAACAAAAAGGACGATTGCAGATATTAAGAACCTGCTCATAAATGAATTATGGAAGTCTATTTCAAATGATCAGTACATGAATGAGATGATATAGATCAGACAGAAACCAGGAGAATCTGTCTGGGAGATTGACCAAAGATTCAAATGATTGAAGAGAAATCTAAAGTATATCATGAAAGATATGAAACATAGACATCTATTTGTGAATTCATTGCTACCACACCTAGAATACCCTTTGAGACATCAGAAGTTTCAAACTCAGGCAGAGGCTGTACAGGCATCCTTACAACTATAAGAGAACCGATACCAGAAGCCATATCCATCAATAGAGTAGATGAAGGAGGATATGAAGAATATAACATTTCAATTAAAATAGAACTAAGGTAGGGACAAAACATAAGTTGTTTGGTGTACCACATGTAGGACAGAAGGACACCATAAGAATGGATGCCCAAATTTCATGCAGTACATGGAAACAAGACTTCCAAACCCTTTTTCCATAGGAGGAACATGGTGTGAGATATTTAAAACACATGGACATGATCCATATCATTATCCAATGATGTAGAAATACCATACAATGCCTGAAAGTTCATACTACAACTTTTGCAAGTCAGTGGGCCATGACGACAAAGATTGCAAGACAATGGATCTAATGAGGGAAAGAACATAAAAAACCTATAGGATGCAAGAATAAATGATGACAGGTCAAGCTTCACCACATTTTAACCAGGTACCATCGCCATATAACACTGCGCATCCACAGTACAATACCGTGCAATCACAGTATAATCCCACATAGTATAATCAGGTGCCTCAGTACAATGCACCGCAAGGAGATTGAGCTGGCAACAATGGTGGAGGATGAGGTAGAGGAGGCTTTGGAAGAGGCAGAGGAATGGTGGTATGTCATAACTTTCAACAACCGGGACACTATGCACACAAATGTCCACTTCCACCTGTGACATGTATGTATTATTGTGCATAAGATCATGACACAAAAGACTATTCAACACTATTGGGGAAGATCTAGGAGAAGAGGAATCATAACAATTAGAACATATAGTGGATATCTACAAAATATAGAGAGGATGGAAGAAATATCAACATAGTCACGTGTGGAGGAGCTAAAATAGGACCTGACGTAGTCAGACAAGATCCAACACAACACCAATGGGTGAAGAAGAATGTCGAACCACATAAGCAATTTGATGCGTAGAATGTAAAGGAGACATTCAAGAAAGCCAAACAAGAATTCTTGAAGCCAAATATTGCATCTAAATCAACTATGCAACATACTTAGGATGTATCTGTTGTCCCTTGACGAATTTTTGGAGAACTTGGGTCACGTTTGACCAATTTTGGGACTTCGACAGGATGATCGAAGGTAAAGTGCAAGGCGAAGCGGAGATTGCCGGATCTCAACGCCTTCTTAGAGAATTTTTGGGTTTAAGTTTTATGTAACATGTGTGCGATGTCGGCCCATGGGTTTACCCATGTTTAGGCCCATTTTGTAATGTATAAATAGAAATCTAGGCGATGTAGGTAAGGGGTGCTAAGGGTAATGAAAAAAAGATGTTAAGTGCTAGAGTTTGATCTATGTGATTGCAAGGGAATTTTGATTACTGTGTGTTAATAACTTGCAAAGGTAAGCGCAAGTGATTGTAAGAATATTGTGTGCAACTTGTAAGAAGGATTTGTGCTTAAACCTAGCTCGGGGAAGGAGGATCTGGTGAGGTGTGTGCATATCTCTTGTCCTATGTGGAGTGGGTTCCTGTGGCTCTGTGCTTGTAGAAGATTGAGAGAAGATAATAAAGAAGAGAAGAGTTGGTGGATGTAGCCCCACAATGGGGTGAACCACGTATATCCTTTGTTGTGGTTTCTTTGTGCATTATAGTCATTAATGTGATGTATGCTTAGTGAAATGATATGTGTTATATGCATCTGATATTATATCTTAGTGCTTAGTAATGTGAATGAATGCTAGATTTAATCTATTTCTATGTGCTAAGTGATGGATGTATTAGATCTTGTGGGATGTTGCGCTATTTTGTAATTAGGATTTGGATCTGCGATGGAAATAAGGGTTAATTTCTAATGAATGTTGACTGCTAAGTGCTCTGTTAAGGTATTGTAATCACATATTTGTGTCCCATCTAGGTTGCAGACATCTGAGTCCTGCAACCACCCCTTCTTCTACCTCAAGTGAGACTTCATCTGCTTCACGGGTGTTTCTGAAAGGGTTGGTAGTTATGGTTTTGTTGGTGCGCTGTTGAAGCATTGAACCATGGGTTTTCCCCTGTGCCAACAAATGGTTCCATTGTTGGGACCTGAAACTGTGATTGTTGGGAATTGAAGAAAAGAGAAATCTTTGTGCGTAGATATGCTTCCCTAGTGCACAATATTCTACTTGACTTGCGAAGATCTGTGCTAAGAAGAGAAGTTTGATCTGAAGAAAAGAGGTAAGATCTTGAAGCTTTATGCTCTGATAAAGGTAAGATAAGTGAAAATTTTTATTTCGAAAGAATGGATCTAGGTATGTTTAATAGATTTGGTTGTAATCTGAAAAACTAGGGTACAACTAGAAGAAAGAAGATTTGATATGAATATATCTGATAGAAATAGTGAAAGATATGTTATTCCTATGCATAGAAAGAATTGTTGGACTAAAAAATGGATGCAGGATCCTAGAAATAATTTTTTTCAGACCCACCACTGTGATCCCAGTGCGCAGTACAGGAAAGGTTGGGGGTCATTTAAAAGAAAGAGAGGATTAACTCTTTTCTATAGTTGTAGAAGACCAGGACATCTTGCTAAGGAATGCCCTGGTAGAGGTCCTATTTGCCTTTGTTGTAAGGCTACTGGACATGAATTTTTGGATTGCCCTAGAATGATTGCCAAAGTTGAAAAGATGAATATGAAATAGGCCAAGAAAATAAGGATATGATAGAACCCCAGAGAGAATCAGAGAATGTATTATTACAGATAAAAGAAACCTTGAACGATCACAAAGATATCAACTTATCAGAGATATTAAAAGATAAGGAGCGCATAGAAACAAGAATAGGAGACTTCGACATAGATTATGTCCTAGATGAGGAAACATAGGTGAATATCATGACATAAAAAACTTGGGAAATTTTGGGAAATCCTGCTATGGTTCCTTCATTAGGAGGAATAAGATTATTTACAGGAAAGTTGATAACCCTATGAGGAAGACTTACCCAGACATATATGAGTGCTCATGGCACTTCGATAGAAGAATAGATTGATATAGTTAAATTTGTTGAAAACAACGCCCCATTTTCTATTTTGCTAGGAAACACATGGATTGAGAAAGATCAGATACGAAGGAAAAAAGAAGAGGAGGATCTAGAACCAAAAAAGGAACAATTAATATATTTCATGGCTAGGAGAATAGCACACTTACTGAAAGAACAAGAGGACCAATCAAAGCTACTACAGACCAGAGATCTGGTCATCGAATTTGAAAGAACACAAGAAGACTTAAAACACCTATTTGTACAAGAGAGTAGAACACCTACCCCAGACAAAGAGGAAGTACTACCCTCAAACCCTATGGAAGACCCTCCACAGTGTGAATTTACCATGCCAAGAGGAGATACAAACGTTAATGGAAAGAGGAAACCAATGACCTAGATTTCAGCAAGAAGAAAGAAAAGTTAGACAAGTTATAGGAAGTTCCAGGGAGGACTCTGAAGAAAGAAGGTTCGCAGAACTGGAACTTCGCCAGGATATCAAAACAACGAAGATTGGCACTTTGCCATGATGAAGAAATATGACCGTTGGAGCCGTCTCGACTGTTAGAAAGACGCTCTAGAATGGCTAGAAACGTAGTTATTGCTGGAATGTTCGCCATTGGAACGTTGGGACCGTGCCATAACTAATGGAATAGAATTGATTGAGGCATTCCTTTCCGTTACAACGTTGTCTATTTATCCCGTTGAGAATTGCACCGAGAACAATTTTGCCAATTGTGATTATTTGAGCTCTCATAGAACTAGTTTCTTTCGCGCAATGATCATTGAGACCTCACAATCCATTTTGTTACATTGAGTGTTGTTCACTGACCTGGGATATCAGATCTCAAGTGTGCATGTCATATGGAATTAGCACATTAGAAAAAGTTGTCGAAGAGATCCTAATAGAGCTCATGGTCAATAAGGTGATGTCCACAGGCATCCAAGCCTCATCGACGAAAGGAGTGCAAGCATCCCCGTCGACTTCTTGTGTATATGGACCATCCTGAGCTGCGATAGAGAAACAAACGAAGCATTGTGATGAATTAGAAAATGTGAATCTCATCCCATCTATCCTGCCCATCTACATCCCGCCTCTGGCTGGCGTGGTGAGTCATGACAATGTCCTGAGGGACTTTGACTACACAGTCATCACTGTGTACCTCCCGAAGGGGATACACACAGTTAGACCGTAGTTGGAGAGGATTCCGATGTTGAATATAAGTGACTATAACCTAGGAGACCACAAGATCTATGGAAAGCTTGCACCATACAAGTATTTGACCAAGACAAAGGGGAATAATTCAAAGATCATCCCCTAGCCATGGACCATGGACATCGTGAGGTCCACTATCCTGAACGTGATGAAGATACCACACTTCAGAAGACATTAGGAGGTTAATGCATGCGTTAAGATCCTGTTGGCGTTATTCCATGGTGGTTATCTTTGGTTGGACAGGTGTATCAGTGTCGATCCAGAACTGATCCATAGGATCAATGGACTAAGCATGCAAGGACCAGACCCACAATAATTTTATCCAGGAAAGGCTATAGATCGTGCCCTGGAACAGAGAATCAAAGACACCTATGGAGATGTGGAAAAGGAGAAGCAGGGCTACAAGGTAGCCTCCATCCATAGTGGTGCAGTGTGCCTAGCCTACCAGGCGATTATTAGTAAGATAATAAGGAAGAACAAACCCACACAGGTCACGGGATTTTTCGTCGACCTCGCCGGAAAATGCATGGAAGGGCTACAAATGAACTGGGCGAGCTTCCTCATCAACCGGTTAGAGAAAGACTACCATGAAGCTCATGATCAGGGATACGAGTTCCATTTTAGTTGGCTATTGATCCTCATCACCTTCATTGCTTGGGAGATGATGAAAGGTGTGACCTTCCCTAAGATTGAGCCATCAGAACCCTTAGCCGCAAATTTCACCACACTCTGGTATTCGAGTGACATGGCTAAACGATGGTAGACAAACGCGATGTTCCACACCTATTACCTACAGTTGAAAAGGGCTATTGAGTCTTCCCCTCTCATGACACCGAATACCCTGCACAGTTTTAGACCATTTGTGAAGTTCCACATAGATAGACATTTTATTTATATCATTGCATAAGGAGACAAACATAAAGAAGAGCTCCAATCTTACTACAAGTTCATTGAGGAGGACTTGGAAGAAATAACCAAGGAGTAGCCCGCAAAACTCCTTGTACCAGTCGACCAGGTAGAATTGTCCGACCTTGATCTAATCGGAAGTCCTCTAGTCACTCGCGAACAGTATGATGCACCCTGCAATAGCAGAAGGAAGAAAAAGAAAGAAGTACAGAAGTTGAACAATGCATCAGAAGAGACTGCTTCAGACTCACCAGGAGGGGGAGGTGATGACGAAGTAGAAAAATAAGAAGACAAAGGAGAAGGAGAAGAAGACGAGAAAAAACAAGGTTAAGTAACACTGCCTAGGGACCTTATTGACGAATCTGAGACCTCCAATAAAAGAAATGTTTCCCCCACAAAACCTACATCGCGGAAGAAGTTTAATTATACTAAACCATAGATGCAGACTGTGCTCACGATGGATGACATAGATTTCATCATATCCACTGTCTTAGATACCTCAGAAGATATCTTACAACGTAATGAAGCCAAACAAGAGACCATGTATGAAAGAATCGAAGAAGAGCTAAAATGGGTACAACAAGCCCTCCACTCCATCCACGCAGTGTCTACTGCACCCCCGTCATTCGAAGGAATAGAGTTGGGAGATGAACCTACCTAGCTCTGCTGAATAAAAGATGCGAGTGAAGAGATCACCTTCATCATGTTTAGGAAGAAAAAGAGCAGGCCATAGAGGCCTTAAAGAAAGAAAAAGAGGAATCCAAAGAATAACCTCGGGTTACGCAATAGGAAAGAGTTGACATCCAATCCAAGTTTGCAGAGGATAGAGTGCATATCCAGAAGGAGAAGGAACAATTGCTCATAGAGAAGATTGGAGTTAAAGAAGTAGTCATTAGAGAACTTCTCTCTTTGACGGGCTTAGAATATATGGAAAAATACCCAGTAGAAGGACAAGTAGGGAAGATTGTCGAAGCCATTCAACAGCTCCAACAGAGGATAGCCAAACTGGAGTTACAAGCAGTGCCAAGCACTCCACAGGAAGTGAAAGATCTAAGAGAATAAACTGCAAGGAGCACAATTGAGAGAATCAAGGCATTAGCCTTGGAATGCAAATAGCTCAGCAGTCAAAGTGCACAGACCTACGAGCACCTTGCAAAAGACCTTGAGCTCAGGACACTGGAGTCACAGCTCCACGAGGAAAAAAAACAAGCAGCAACAGTGAAAGAGCAGTTGAAGCTACTATCATCGGTCGAGAGGATGAAAAGAGCCCAGGAACAACACATGGTTTAGCAGCAAGCCCATGCCATTCAGAGTAAGGTCATGGAAGTGACCCAGTGACTCTAGCCAGTGCAGGATGCAACTTGCATACTTTTTGAGTAGATTGAAGGACAAGGTGCACAACTAGAACAAGTAGTCAACTGAGTTGAACAATGATTGGAAGGACCTGTGACAAAGAAGGTTATTCAATAGTTTTTCGATCATGAGGCTTTGGCGAAGCAACAGGTCAAAGCATCTCGATCCAAGCTCGAGGCATTTGAGGTAGAGTTACCTAGATCAGAGTGACTTAGGACGAGTCACAGGTGAGTGTTGGGGGCATGTTGGCCCTTGACCAAGTTTTGGAGAACTTGGGTCACGTTTGACCAATTTTGGGACTTCAACAGGCTGATCAAAGGTGGAGTGCAAGGAGAAGTGGATATTGTGGGATCTCGACCCCTTCTTAGGGAATTTTTGGGTTTAGGGTTTATGTAATGGGTATGGGATGTCGGCCCATGGATTTACCCATGTTTAGGCCCATTTTGTAATGTATAAATAGAAAGATAAGCGATGTAAGTAAGGGGTGGTAAGGGTAATGAGGAAAAGATGCTAAGTGCTAGAGTTTGATATATGTGATTGCAAGGGATTTGTGCTTACTGTGTGTTAAGAACTTGTAGAGCTAATTGCAAGTGATTGTAAGAAGCTTGTGTGTAGATTATAAGAAGGATTTATGCTTAAACCTATCTCAGGGAAGGAGGATCTGGTGAGGTGTACACAGATCTCCTGTCTTATGCAGAGTGGGTTCCTATGGCTCTATGCTTGTATAATATTGAGAGAAGATAGTAAAGAAGAGAAGAGTTGGTGGACATGCCCCCACACTAGGGTGAACCACGTATATCCTGTGTTGTAGTTTCTTTGTGCATTGTAGTCGTTGATGTGATGTATGCTTAGTTCAATGATATATGTTAGATGCATATGATATTATAGATTAGTGCTTAGTAATGTGAATTAATGCTAGATTTGATCTATTTCTATGTGCTAAGTGCTGGATGTATTAGATCTTGTGGGGTGTTGCATTGTTCTGTAATTAGGATTTGGATTTGTAATGTAAATAAGGGTTAATTTCTAATGAATGTTGAATTCTAAGTGCTATGTTAAGGTATTGTAATCATAGATCTATGTCCCAGCTAGGTTGCATACATTTGAGTCCTGCAACCACCCCTGCTTCTACCTCGAGTGAGACTTCATCTGCTTCATAGGTGTTGTTGAAAGGGTCGGTAGTTAGGGTTTTTTTGGTGTGTTGCTGAAGCGTTGAACCCTGGGTCTGCCCCTGTGCCAATAGTATCCAATGATTCCTTCATCACTAGATCACACTAATGAAACACGACCTTTTAGACAAGTAAGTACCATAAAGGATTTTATGCAATCCTGTGTTAAACTACTAAAGGATCCATCATATGTTAAAGTATTAAAAAATATGTTAGAAATATGTCACACAAAGGTAGAGGGGAAGCTAGAGAAGAAAACAGTTAATCATTTGCATACAAGGAGGAGGACAAGTAGAGAATTTAGACTGAATGCCAACATTGGAGATTTAAACATGGGGGATATTATACTAGATTTAGGCTCTGAAGTAAATGTGTTACCCAATAAGACATGGAAATGTATGGGAGAGACCACATTAAGATATTCACCTATTTAGTTGAAGCTAGAAAACCAACAAAGAGTCCTTCCAATTGGAAGTATGAAAGGAGTAACAGTCAACTTGGATGGAGTGTGCACTAAGGAAAACTTTGAAGTCATAGAAATAGTAGATGGTACAACACCTTATCCAACATTGCTTGGACTGGATTGGGCATTTGATAACCATACCATAATCAATTTAAAGACAAGAAATATGACATTCGAGTAAGGAGAATATAGAGTTGTTGCACCATTAGACCCTTCAGAAGGAGAAAGGTTTGAAGAACCAACTTGTCTAGATTTAGAAGAGATAAACCAGTTGTACAAAACCACCGCACATGCATAAGATTATGTTAACCCAACTACAGATGGAGTAATTAGTTGGAGAAGCATCACATCATGTTCTTCAGACTCAAATACAGGGTTGGATAATTTGCAATAGATATTACATGAAGTGTCCACAAGAAGGTGCACAAGAATATACCACGCAGTAAGATGGGTGGGTACATAAATCATAGAACCTCCCATTTTCCATGGCATCAACTATTTAGAAGAGTTCCTAACAAGATACGAATATGAGGTGTTAGAAAATCAGAGGCTATTATACCTAGATATAGAACTCAAGGCAACACCTTCAAGATGGTGGAGTGTTCACAAGGAAACAATTAAGGACTGGTATTAATGCAAATGACTACTATGCATCAGATTTGACACAGATCAGAAGAGCACAATGACACAGATATATGATGGATAGAGCTCACCAGTGGAAAATTTGGAGAAGTGTAGAACAATATGGATGATGGAACCACCAGAAGAATGGACTCATCACTTTATTCATACACTAGAAGGAATTCCAAAAAACTAGTATGTAGACCAGGAACTGTGTAGAGGCACTATAGAATGGACAACATTGCAGAAGAATTTTATGGTAACCTTCTCATTTGAATGTGAGAACCCAAACATGGATTTATCACTCAAGCATATACTAGGTGGAACTCATAATAGAATACCAACAACAGAGGTGGAACTCATAACAGAATACCAACAATAGAAAATATAGACAGTGAAAGAACTATTGTCATACTATCATCTACAGAAAGAAGCACCAGATGAATATCACCCGCACAATATCCAAATTACAAAAATTGAAGGAGAAAGAGAGGTGGAAAGAACATCCTTGGAATCAGAAGTGTTTTCTCCACCGATCAAAGTGAAGAAAGTCAACATTGGGACAATTTAGAATCCCAAAATGTCCCACATTGGAGACTACTGGGATGAGCAAACAATAAAAATAATAACAGAGCTACTGCGTGAGTACAATGACCTGTTCCCAACAACCTTTATAGAGATGAAAGGAATAGAAGGAGAGATAGGAGAGATGAAGATACCTCTCAAACTTGAGGCTAGATTTTTTAGACAACGACCTTATAGACTAAATCCAATATATAAGAAGAAAGTGCAAGAAGAAATTGACATAATGTTGGAAGCTAGTATCATAGAACTAGTAGAAGAATCAGAATGGATAATCCCTATGGTAGTGCAGGAAAATAAACAAGGAGGGATGATGATTTGTGTGGATCTGAGGAAACTGAATGATGATTTCCTACATGAAACTTTTCCCACCCCTTTCACAGATGAGGTATTAGAGAATGTGGGAGGATAGGAAGCATACTCATTTACAGATGGATTCTCAAGTTATCATCAAATCAATATAGCTCTAGAAGACAGGTACAAGACTGATTTTTCCACAGAATGGGGCTCCTACCAGTATAATCATGCCTTTTGGGCTGAAGAATGCACTAGCTATATTTTCAAGGGTAGTAATAATTGCTTTTAATGAATTCATACATCAGTTTTTGGAAGTGTATATGGATGATTGGACAGTCTACAACATGTTGAAAGATCATGTAGAGGTGTTAAGGATGATGTTGGAAAGATGAAGGCAATGTCATATATCATTGAATATCAAGAAGTGCATTTTTGGGACACCTTTTGGAATACTGTTGGGACACATAGTCTGTAAACAAGGGCTATTGGTGGATCTTGCTAAGATTGCAATCATTGTTAATTTACCACCACCAAAATTAGTGCGCCAGTTAAGAGAAACATTGGGACATACAGGCTACTATAGAAAACTTATAAAAGGGTATGTGCATATCACTGCACCAATGGAGAAAATGTTAAAGAAGGATACTAAATTCCAGTGGAATAAGGATTATCAACAAGGTTTAGACACCTTGAAAGAGAAGATGGTAAAAAAACCTATTCTAGTATTCCCATATTGGGAAACACATTTCATGTGCATGTGGATGCATCAACCATAACACTTGGAGCTATTCCTGGCACAACCAAGAGCAAGGGAGTTGGACCACCCTATAGCATTTTCAAGAAAAAAAATGTTATATTCATAGCAGAATCAAAATACTACAGAAAGAGAAGGCTTAGCAATGGTATACCCAATTCATAAGTTCAGACACTATTTACTTGGAAAACACTTTAAAAAGTTTATAGACCATTCAAGCCTCAAATACCTAGTCAACAAGCCAATGTTGCGGGGGAGGATCTGTATATGGTTATTGTTGTTTCAAGAATTTGATTTTGAAGTGATATTTAAACTAGGGAAGTTGAATGTAGGACCTGATCACATGTCAAGAATCACCAATTGCGAGGAACCCACAAATTTAGAGGAAACCTTTCCTGATGCGCAACTATTTTCAGTCCATGTAGCCAATGGATATTTTGATGACATAATTGAATACTTGAGTATAGGGAATGCGCCACAAGATTTTAACATTGTGTATAAGAAAAATATGGTATTCAGAGATGAAGAATATCAATTGATTTCAAGACACTTGTACAACATGGATGCATACAACATTCTAAGAAGATGTGTCTTAGAACATGAAAAAACTAGAATTTTAGCAGAGGCTCACGAGGGAAGAGCTGGAGAACATTATGATAGAAAAGCTACTGCGTAGAAGGTATTGCGTGCAGGACTATGGTGCTCGACCATTCACAGAGATGCTAAGTATTATTGCTAACGATGTGATGTATGTCAAAGGGTCGATAAACCTAATGTAAGGGATGAGATGCCCCTAAGGCCACAAGTAGCGTAGTGAGTATTTGACAAATGGGAAATTGACTTTGTGGGACCAATTAACCCACCAAAAAAAAGGTCAAGAGAAATTTATATCATTACTATGATAGAATACTTAACAAGATGGGAAGAAGCAATACCAGTAAAATATTGCAACGCAGAGACAACAACACATTTTTTGTTTGAGCAAGTGATCACTAGATTTGGATGCCCAAGGATTTTGATGAGTGACCAAGGTACTCACTTTATCAATGACACTATCAAGGATATGACTGAAGAATTTGAATTCTACCATCAGAAGAGTACACCATATCACCCTCAAGCAAATGGAATAATGGAATCCTTTAATAAGATCCTAGAAGATGCCTTGACAAAGATCTGCAATGTTAATAGGGACGATTGGGACTTGAAGATATGAGAAGTATTGTGGTAATACAAGAATACATGCAAAAAATTGACAGGACAGACACCATTCAGGTTAGTGTATGGACAAGAATCAATGGTGCCATTAGAATTCCTGGTACCCAGTCTGCACGTCGCAACAATTACCAACATGACATAAAAAGGCACAATAAAAGAAAGGCTAAGTCAACTGATGGAGATGGAAGAAGATAAGATTCTAGTAGGATTTCACTAATAAGTACATAAAGAAAGAGATAAATCTTGACCCAACATACATATCAAGAGGAAGAGTTTCAAGGAGGGAGACCTGGTCTTGGTATATGACAATAAATTTCTTCAACATCTAGGAAAATTCCAAATGCGTTGGCTGGGACCATACGAAGTGAAGACTGCCAGAGATGGGGGATTTGCACAATTGAAATATCTGGGAGGCACATAACTGAAACAAATAATCAATGGGATTTGATTGAAGCTATACAAGGACAGTCGATCTCCTAGTACCTAGAAAGTTACAATGCAATAAGAAAATATGTACATTGTGTATTATAATAGAATCTAAGAGAGATAAAGTGAGAAAAATAAATGAAAAGGAGAAAAAGAAGAAAATCCATAAAAATTAAAAAGGGGATAAAAATAAAAACAGATTGGTGGGCATGGAAGGATTTGTTAGAATAGAACTGGTAGAATAAAAAGTGCGCTACAAGAAAACCAGTGATTGAAAACATTGCGCACAAGAGAGAAGTTAACAGATAGAAAGTCACAATGCACAGGAAACACAACAAAAAGTGAAAACATGACAACTGTCAGTGTGGCACAACTATCACTTCTTCGTCCTGCTATAAAGTTGGAAATGTTAGAAAAATAGGACCGCGGAGCAATAAAATAAAACAAATGCGGAAATAAAACACAGTAGATACACAATACAAGAGAGACCCATATTTACGTGGTTCACCCAGTGTGGGCTACGTCCACCAGAGAAATTGCCAGGTCCTTTCTTTATTATTATCCAACAAAATGAAGGGATACAACCTACAACAAAACCCGCTGTAACTTCCTCTTCTTTCTCTCACAGTCTCCTCTCTCAGAATACAATACTTACCAACCTACATAGCCACAATACATTTCCCTCATAAAAGAGGGTTGCCTTCTAGGGCAAAAAACCCTAACATAATCTCTATCGTTAGATCTGCAACCTTATAATGAACGGTCCAGATTTACAATGAAATTACAATATACTTTAACAAGGCAATTTTTTCTTCAGGGGCTTCGCCCCCAAACCCCCGCTAGGGGCCCGCTTGCTCCCAGACCCCACAGAGGGGGTACCCCCCCTCTGCACTCCCCCGCGTGAAAGAGTGTACATACTTTTGGGGTGTAAATACTTCATGGGGTATAAACATGGATAAAAGTAAAAGACCTCTAAATCAGGAAGATAATCATGCTCCACAACCAACAATCTCCCACTTGGAGACTGATCTCAACAACTCCACCGCTGTTGTATATGCTAGACTCTGAACCTTCTTGGACCTGGAAAATTTCTCATCTTCATCTTCATTCTTGAAGACCAACTGAAACTGAGCAAG
>ML786551.1:328620-339554 GCA_009831015.1 Picea engelmannii | reverse complement strand
TGCCAACCTACATAGCTGCAATACATTTCCCTCATAAAAGAGGGTTGCCTTCTAGGGAAAAAAACCCTAACATAATCTCTATCGTTAGATCTGCGACCTTATAATGAACGGTCCAGATTTACAATGAAATTACAATATACTTTAACAAGGCAATTTTTGCTTCAGGGGCTTCGCCCCCGAACCCCCATTGGGGGCCCGCTTGCCCCCAAACCCCCCAACCGAGGGGATAGCCCCCCCAGATCCCGCAGAGGGGGTACCCCCCCTCTGCACTCCCCCACGTGGAAGAGTGTACATACTTCTTGGGTGTAAATACTTCATGGGGTATAAACATGGCTGAACGTAAAAGACCTCTAAATCAGGAAGATAATCAGGCTCCACAACCAACAGGAAAAAGGGGGGGAAACAACTCATTGTATTATTTTGTAAAGACTATAATGTAGAGATGAGTTTCAGAGAAAGAGAGGGAGAATTTGTGATAGCACCAGGTGATTTAGAAGTCTGCAATCTGGATCTCATCAACATGTCTCCACCAAGAGTTGAAGCGTCGAGAAGAACCAGATGAAACACACAGAGTAGTACCTGGGTGCATCACATAGGAGATTCAGTCCTGAGCAAGGTCTGATGCAATGAAATTACAATTGGTGCATGAAGACAACACCTCACTGAAGGAGGAACTTAGCCAGGAAGGGAAAGAGAAAACGATGGCATAGAAAAAGGTGGATGAGATGGAGAATCAAATTCAAGCAATATTTCAAGCCATATCAGACAACAAAGGAGTGCAGGTAGCCTCATCGCAAGAGAAAATGAGAAAGATAGCACATAATCTGCAACATTATAAAGAACATCTCAAATAATTGGAGGAGCTTGCAGTTCCCAGGATTCTTCCAGAATTTAGAGTGCAAAGAGATTAGGAGGCAACATCTTCTGTAGAGAACATTGCACTGAACATACACAGAATGGAAAAGTTGATGGAGAAGAGTGCCCAACTATGGAAACAAATTTTAGAGGATGCAATCTTACAAGAGATGTAGGGGAAGGAGGACAAACTACATGCAACAATGGAATATGTAAAACAGTGATAGAGGATGATGTCACTACTGGAGAATATCAAGACAATCATGGAAATGAAGAATTTACAAGCCGAGGAGAAGGTAATACAAGCACATAAGATGGTGTGGTAGGCTCAGTTGGAGCCTCTACAAGAAAAGGCAGAGTAGTTGGTCATCAAGATCGACGAAAGAAATATGAACATAGAGTGCATAGGCTTGGAAGGGGGAGAACTAATACAAAACCTAGTTACTGCGCAAATGGTGGAAACCATGGTCGAAAGGAGAAGTTAGTCTCAGGCAGAGTGCCAGAGAATAACTGAAATGTATGACATGCTGGCACAAGCAGTGATAGATGTTTGAGTAAGGTAGTGACTCGAGATGAGTCACAATGTCAATGTTGGGGGATTGTTGGGCATAGGCTCGTTTTGGGGAAAAGGATAATTTTGGAGAATAAAGCTCAAATAAGGAAAATATAGTTGGCAGGAAAAGAAGCACATGCAGAGGAAAGTGCATGCAAAGGAGGGAAGCATGCGAGGCACACATGAAAGAATATTGAACCATGCTAGGGTTAGGGCTTTGGTAAGAGGGTGTAATGGATGATAAGCCAAAAATAAGTATAAAGAGTTACCTAGGAGGTCTAGGTCGGGGTTGGTTTGAAGAGTTGGATAGGGTTCAGTGTGATTGTAATTCTAGGATGTTTGATGAATTTTTGATTGTAATTAGATGAATGTTTGATGAAATAGCTAGATCTGATTGTTTTACATGCATGAACAAGAATGTTATAGTAAATAATATTAAATAAATAAATATCACAAGGTTCAATTCTAGATCCTCACTTATTCCCAACCTAGAAGCACCTCAGCGTTGCATCCACCCATAGAACTATCTCAGGTGAGACTATGCAGTGCACCCTGTGTACTGTGCTGCCTTCTGGTTTTCTAGGGGGGTTGATAGTTTTAGAGGGTTTTGTTGGAAACCATAGTAGATATGAACATGGGTCAGCCCAAGAATGATAGAAATATAGAAGTAACCAACAATTTCCATGCCGCTTTTCATTCATATTGTAAGAGGATCTATCTTGTTGAACACCTCTTTAATAATTGCTATGAGCAATTTAAATCTCTTAGCAAAACTTTTCAGGAAGATTTTAGTGATGAGATCAATGAAGATAGTTTGGAATTTTCTCATTATGCTTCCAACAATTTTGATGATCATCTGAATGCTCATCCTCATGAAGAAGCTGTTGTTGATGATCTTTATGAAGATCACTTGTTGAATGTAAGGGTTGTTTTAAACCATTCTTTATCAGATTCAAAACTTTTTGATACACCTATTTATGATAAGTGTTTTGATTCTGATGATGATTTATACAAGAAGAAAATAGTATTTTCCTCTTCTAAAAATTCTAATCAACTTGAGGATATGCTTAATCTGATAGAAGCTGCTCCAAATTTTGATGAAGATCAAGTTGTTGATATGAATTCAGAGTCCCAAAAGCATATGGAAACAAAAAATTCTGAAGATCAAGATTCAAAAGATTTTTATGATCAACCCATTTTTTATGGATATCTTTTTGATGATGATGAGTATAATTTTTTCATGGCTTATTTTGAACCTTTTAGCATTGTTCCTGTATATGATGATTGTGGATCTAATTCTTGGGAAGGCAATGGAGGTGAAAAGAAGAAGCTATAGAAGCAACTGATTATTGCTTTATCACCAAATGATGACCAACAGATTGCATAAATCAATAATTCTTCATTTGTCATTCCTGAAACTGGACCTATGGAAGAAATCAAACACAATATGATCAGTAATGAAAACAATTTGCAACAACCTCTAGTTTTGCAGAAAAATTATATTGGTAGCAATAGAAGTAGTGTAAAGCTTCGATTCTTTTCTCTCTTAGACATTCAAAATGAAGATCTAACATCGAGCCAGTCTTTCCTCTTGGATAATTAGGAATCTGGGCAACAATTTCATGATCTTATGGCACGTTATATGGAGTTAAATTGGGGTCATTATTCTTGTCTTTTTGGCTTCATAAATGCAGATTTCTACAATTGTAAGTATGGGTGGTTAGTTCATTTCATTTTTCATTCTTCAGCTATATATGTGCTCATGGATGGAAGTATATTCCAGTTTTTGAATCGGTTACTTGAATGGTTCTATTGGAAGTTTGTAATTACGTAATCGAGTAGTGGGGTTGGTTGGTGTAGGCTTATGTACATAAATAAGCTCAACATATGAGCATTTGGTTTTCAACATCTTTTATAGCTTGTGTATTTTCAGTTTTCAATAAGGATCAGAGGTGTTCTTGGGGAAATATGAACAAGAGTATAGGTTGATTACAATACATCATGGTTAGATCACAAATAAAAATGGATAAGGCACCAATCTGCTTGTTCTTGGCAGCTCACGGGGAGAATACCATCCCCCGTGGAACCAGTGTTAGCTCCGATATTTGCATGGTCAAATTTTGGTCTTAAAGATTCATATTTTTCCTATATACTCCAAATAACTCCTTTCTATATCATTTTGGATATTATTAGGTCTTATGAGATATTTTGAAGCTTGAAATTGAAGTTTTGAAACATGTGCTACGGGAAGTTCCCACAACAACCTATTTTCAAGAAAATGACATAGTTTTGGGTTTTGGACATGGTTTTGTGATTATAAGGGATGAATTTAAACATGTTTTAGCCTTCATACACCATTTTTTATGATCAACAAATATTTTTTGAGAAATCATGTATGAAAAAGGAGAAAACAAAGTGTTGAAAATAGGGGATTTTCTGGAAATGATAGTTTTTGTAGTCAAGTTAAAACTTAGTATTTGACAAAATAGAGAAGAATTTGTGGGAAAAAGAGAGGTTTTTCTCAATAACGAGATCATATACAAAAGAATCTCTCATTTTGTACACATGTATCACTTTTTGGAAGATACAAGAAGATATTTATAGCTCATTTTTCAGATTCGCAAATTTTGGAATTTCCTGTTTTAGTCATCAACTTTGGGCACATATTATGAGGTTATGGAGAGTTATTTTGAAACACTGAAAGGGGTCTTTCTTAAGAACAATATTGTATACAAAAACCTCCCTCTGTGTTTACATGGGTGTCATGGTTTGGGAGATACAAGAAGATCTTTACAGATTTGAAAATTATGGAATTTCCTATTTTAGTCATCAACTTTGGGCACTGATTACGAGGATATGGAGATATATTTTGAAAACATGAAAGAGGTTGTTCTCAATAACAATATCATATACAAAATCCTACCTCAGGTTTTACACAGGTGTCATGGTTTGGGAGATACAAGAAGATATTTACAACTCATTTTTTCAGGAATTCACCATATGCTATGAAATGAGACAGTTAGCCCTTAGTTCAATTCCACGCATGCCATGAGGAGGTGTCAAGTGATTAAGACACATGGATGTTCAAGGAGGATTTTTTCTAAATATACTCAAATATTTGATTTTATTTGAATGTATTTAATGCTTCAATGTCAAACCCTAGATTTTAGGTATGGGACCGATTTTCCAGATTTTTTGTAATCTTGTTGATATGACTAAGTGAAAATTCGACCCTAGGAGGTGTCATATATGTCTATTTTGAGTAGATCAGATCCAAACTTTCAGGATCTAGTTGTTATCTCATATATCTATAAATCTCATGGAAAATCATATGTAAAGGGGTGGGAGGATTCAGTCCGAGGGACTAAGAGAGAGCTGCAGAAGGTGAACAACATATGTAATACTTTGAAAAAATATTGTCAAGACTTCTATGTAAATATATCAACTGACAAAAAATTTCATGATCAATTTTTTTCCTCAGTTCATCATTTCTTTCTTTTTCATGTGCTTAAATGTGTTTTTTTTCTATAGGATATATGTATACAATTCGGTGCTGAGAATACTGTAGTATAGGATATACAATATTTTTCTCCACTGGCCACATTTGGGACTTATATTCACAGTTAGAAAGGGTTTCTGAATGTTGAGTATTATTCCATGTAAGTGTATCAAGGATCCGAGTGTTTTTTGATTAAATTGCAATTTTGTTTTCTTCATTTCCTCATTCCATTTGTTTATAGCCTTGGAGCTAATCTAAGTTTTGTTAGCTTGAGTTGTTGCCCATAGAATGTTGAGATAGGGTTATTGTTTTTAATGGAGTCCATGACCAATGGCTAGCTATTGATTTTCAGTTATCTCATTGCCTTAACAATGATACTACCACTCTCTAAGTTTTCCTAAAACTTAATTAAATCAAGGTGTGCTAGGATTGACTCTTTAGCAGTCAAGAGTCAACTTCTATCTCTAACAATGATGAAAATGATCACGCCAATGACGATATGATGATCATGATGATCATGACAATGGCAATGATGATGTTGATGACAATAAGGAGTGTGTCATTTGTGAATTGGGAGTGGTTAATTTCCTTCACCCCTCTCATTATTTTAATGCCCATTAGGTTCCAAGAAATGATGATAATACCATATTTAGGTCTCCCACTGATATTGTTTTGACAGATAAACTATGGAACCTAAACTACCCTTCGAAAACTTTCCTACCATTTCTAGAATATTGCTTCCTTCTATCTTGGTTTCCTAGAGGAGATGAATGTTTGGTGATTTTTGATTATCATTTCTCTTAATGTTTTCTTCTTTTCCAAATTACCCATTCCTTTGTATTTACAATACATAACCTTCATAATTTACTAGATTGCAATTTGGTACAATTTCCAAAGGCATTTTCCATGCTTGGTTGAGAGGACAAATTGTGTCCCTAGTTGTTATTGCCTCTCTCTTTTCATTATTAGTTTTGTGGCCACTTTTTTGTTGTGATTTTTCCATTTCTCCCTAATTCTCATCCTCTTGATGATGAACATTGATCCTTATTCTTTGTCACCATACCACTAAATGAGAGTTATAGGCTATGAGACTCCTGGAGAACTCACCTCCTCAACACACTTTCACCTAGAGAGAGTTTCTTACAGACCTGACAACCTGCTTCTTAAATCCACAACCACCTCTCTCACCTGGAGAGAGAGTTTCTCACAGGCTTGCCAACTTACTTCTTCGACCACAATAGCTAATTTAGGTAAGGGAAGGGATGAATCAGTAAATTACAAAGGTGGAAAATGGTCACGAGTTCAGCAATGGCAGAAATGGATGGAAGCGAGATTGCTCAGTGCGTGAGTGAACTTGTTAGAAGAGACAGGAAGACTGGTCTAGCATAGACCAAAATGATGAAAGCGTGAGCCAAACTCTGGGCGTGAACACCCCCCCCCACCCAACATGAGCGAGCTTTCCCCCTGTGCATGTGTGAGTGCATGAGCGAGTGAGTGGGTGCGTGAGAGTGCCTATGTCCCCCCTCGCAACAACAAGAATTACCCCTTAATTATTCATGTTCCTGAGCTGACACCTATCGCTCAGGAAGCACATTCCTTTCCTTTTGGAATTCACCTATCCTTCCCTAGGAACTTAGGATAAAAACATATCCTTTTAAACAACCTTTGAAATAATAATAATAAATCATTTTTCTCTTGGACTTAATGCTTGAGGATTATCCCCTCTTTCCAAACTCTCAGCCCCCTGTCCCTTACCCAACCTAGTGGATCTTAGTCCCCCATCACTCTTTCTTCGTGTTCGGTCTACATGCAATGATGTTTTTATATTAATAATATGAATATTTACATGTACAAAACATGCTCCTGGCCTTTAACACCTAGGCTCTTCGACCTACTAACACATAAGCCTACTAGATTATAATTGCTCAGCTCACGAGCCTACAAAACATGTTTACAATTCATAAAACAACTAGGGCTTGGCCTTGGGGTATTACAATCCCCTCCCCTTATTTTTGCATTGTCCTCAGTGCAACTTATTTACACAACATCAACAAGATTATTCAAAATCTTCAAAAAGATGTGGGTATTCTTCCCGAATAGCATCCTCATGCTCCCATGTCACATCCTCAGGACCGTACTAGGTCAATTGGACCTTTACAAGCCCTATGGATCAAGTCCTAATTTGTTTTCTCTTCTGGTCCAATATGCAGACCTGATGCAATTGCAAGATGCCTTCTTGTTCCATCTGAATCACATTCCAATCAATAACATGATTAGCATCAGGTATATATTTCTTAAGCAATGAAACATGAAACACATTATGTATAGTCATGGATGTAGGAAATGCAAGCATATATGCAACTAGTCCAATCCTTTCTAGAATTTCAAATAGCCCACAATATTTGGTTTCCAACTTGGAGAAATTTCCCAGCTTTAGGGAACTTCTGTTGGATTTCACTTTCAAGAAAACATGATCACCCACTTTAAATTCCCTGTGGGTTATGTTCTTATCAGAATAACTTTTCTTCCTGTCTTGGGAAGCCTTCAATTTCTGCTTAATTTTCAGCATTTTCTCATCCATTTCCTTGAGCAACTCTGGCCCAACCATTGCCCTATTAGTTGGGTTGTCCCAACTTATTGGTGTGTTGCACTTTCTGCCATAAAGTGCTTCAAACTGGATCATCTTCAGTGATGCTTGATACCCATTGTTGTAGGCAAATTCTACCAAGTGTAGGTAGTCTTCCCATTTAGATGGTTTTTCCATCACATACATCCTTAGTATATCTTCTATAACTTGGTTCACCCTCTCCATCTGCCCATCAGACTTAGGATGATAAGAAGTGTTGAAGTTCAAATTCATTCTGAACCCTTTGAATAAACCCTTCCAGAAATTTGAGGTAAAATTTGGGTCTTTGTCAGACACAATTATCTTGAGAATACCGTGCAATCGTGCTACTTCCCTCATATAGATATCGAAAACATTAGCTAACTTGTGAGTAGTATTCAATGGAATAAAATGGGAAGCTTTCGTAAGATTATCCACCACCACCATGATGGAATCATGTTGCTTATTTGTTTTGGGTAATCTTGTGATGAAATCCATTATCACCACTTCCCACTTCCACTCAGGAATGGGCAATGGTTGTAGAAACCCTGTTGGGTGGCTATGATCAACCTTGACCTTCTGATACTCCATACATCTAGTGATGTATTCTGCAATTTCCTTCTTCATACCTGGCCAAAATTAATGGCTCTTGACTGTTGCCACTGTTTTCTGATATCCAGGGTGCCCAACATAAGGCACATTATGCATTTCCTTCAAGATCATAATTATTAATTCCTAAGAATTAGGTACATAAATTATATTTTTGTACATGAGTGTTCCATAAGCTTCCAATTTATAATCTTCCACTTTCTATAGCATCTTACCTTGCTGTAGTTTTTCTACCAATTCCATGTACTGCAAATCTGCATTTGTAGCTTCCGAAATTCCGCCTTTAATATCAATTTGATACATGCTAATGGTTGTAGAATGTACTTCATGCACTCTTATACTGAGTGCATCAACCACTTTGTTCTCCTTTCCTTTGATATGCTTGATATCAAAATCATACTCACAAAGGAATTCCAACCATCTACTCTACCTAGCATTCAAGGTTGGTTGATCAAACAAATACTTAGACCATTATGGTCCATCCTCAGTTCAAACCTCTTTCCCATGAGGTAATGTCTCCATTTCTTTAGAGCATGTACAATGGCTGCCAACTCCAAATCATGAGTTGCATAGTTCTTTTCATGATCCTTCAACTTTCTAGATTCATAAAATACCACAAACCCATTCTGACTAAGGATTCCACCTATTCCTTCTTTGCATGCATATGTACACACTACAAAATATTATTTCGGATATATAATCCTTAGGATTGGATCACTGGTTAACAACTGCTTCAATTGCTAGAAGCTTCTCTCACATTCTTCTGTCCATTGAAATTTCTTTTCCTTCCTTTGCAAGGAAGTGATGGGGTGAGATATCCTTGAGAACTTTGAAATGATCCTTCTGTAATAGCCATCTAGATCCATAAAGGATCTGACTTCTGTCACATTCTTCGGTGTTGATCATTCTCTGATGGCATCTATCTTCTCAGGATCCATGGCTATCCCATCCTTTGAAATGATATGCCCCAAGTAATGGATCTGCTTTTGATAGAATGAGCACTTTCTCAATTTGGCATACATTTGGTGCTCTCTTATCACTTGCAACACCATCCTCATATTATGTTCATGCTCTTCCTCTGACTTGGAATACACCAAGATGTCATCCAAAAATACTATGACAAACTTGTCTAGATATTCACTGAATACACCATTCATTAGGCACATGAAAACAACGGGTGCATTTGATAATCCAAATGGTACCCATGCAAATTCATAATGACTATACCTTGTTCTGAAGGTGGTCTTTCTGATTCCTTCATCCTTTATCCTTACTTGGTGGTACCCTTACCTGAGATCTATTTTTGAAAATATCTTGGCATCCTTCAAGTGATCAAAGAGATCATCAATCCTCGGTAAAGGATACTTGTTCTTAATAGTCAATTTGTACAACTACCTGAAATCGATGCACAATCTCAATGTCCGATATTTATTTCTCACGAACAAGATCGGGACACCCCAGGGTGACACACTTGGGCATATAACCCCTTCTTCAGAATTTCTTCAAGCTGCAATTGCAGTTCTTTCAGCTCTGGTGTACTCATTCTATAAGGATTTTTTTACACTGGAGCTACTCCAGGCATCCGGTTTATAGAGAAATCAATATCTCTCTTCGGGGGTAGTCTGGGTACCCTCTGGAATTTTGAAATTACTAAGACAACTGAGAGGGGGGGTGAATCAGTTGTCACTGTGCTTAAACAATTTTAATTCAATTAAGCCATTTTTAATCTTTCTCTAAGTGACCATCAATATTATACTACATATGGACAACATAAATAATGCGCATCACTCACACATAAGATATACATAGAGATAGATTTTCATGAGGAAACCCATAAAGGGAGAAAACCTCCTTTTCTTCGAAATGATAGGCAGTCTTTTAAGTTCTGTACATCATATTTGATTGAGCTCCAACTCAATGTGAGGCTACTACCTCTGTTTTACAAGCTCCAACTTGTTTGAGAGCACCAACTCTCTGGTTTCTCTAGCACTCACTAGAAGGAAGCAACAACTCCCTAAGTGTTCTAGCACCAACTGGATGGAAGCACCAACTTCTAGTCACACAGGCACCAACCTGTATAATAGAGAACAACTGTTCTCTCTTGCACCACCCTGCCACCCTGGTTTTTCTGGCTGCAACAAATGGAAGCTACAACTCCTTGTGTTCAAGCACCCACTTGAACCTTTAAGGAAAACAGTCCTCCCTAGAACCTCCCTACCACCCTTATTACAAATAAATGATTGAATAACCAACAACACAGATAAATCAATTCTTACCACTTCTTCACTATTTTGCAATTCTTCTCAGCTACACTATTCTTCTGCTCTGTTCATACTTGGCTTGACTTGTTGTCTCTTTATATTTGTTCTTTCTCTATCCTTCTCATGTTTTTTGATATGTGCACATTCTGCTCTCTTCACCTTTTCTCTTCTGTTCAACTTCTATTCCTTATCTCTGAGCTTTCTTCACACTGCGCATACTGTAGTTTTACCTTTCTATAGTTCAACTCATTTTTCAGTCAGACCAGCCAACTTTGCACAATCGTCTCATATATTCTTTTATTCATCCATGCCTCAACAACTGAATCACCAACTGATCAAGAATCATGAATTAGTTTTGCTAACTGAATCGTAGCTGATCAATTAACTGTGAGGTGAAATAGTAGCCCTTCTGATCCAGGTGGATATCGATGGCCACCCACCTTCTCCAACTGGCCCAAAACATGTTTCTGGCAATTTTGGTAATTTACTATTTTTAGCAGTTTTAACTTCCGGGGCCATTTTGAGGCCCTAAACGATGTTTTTTTGGGAAAA
>ML786551.1:311499-324557 GCA_009831015.1 Picea engelmannii | reverse complement strand
CAGATTGTGGACAGACAGATAAAGGGCACTCGACAACAAAGGATCCAGCTTTATCGAGTCGTCAAAGCAGGGCAGCTCCTGCACCAAGGCAAGTGGCTCACCCGGGGCCAAATTCAGCAGAAATTTTCTCATCTAATGGGGGAGCTCAACGCAATGGAGACCATTGCTTCCTAAGGAGTGAGGATTGATCCAGGTGGATATTGGTGGCCACCCACCTTCTCCAACTGGCCCAAAACATGTTTCTGGCAATTTTGGTAATTTACTATTTTTAGCAGTTTTAACTTCCGGGGCCATTTTGAGGCCCTAAACGATGTTTTTTTGGGAAAATGGGGAGCAACATGGATCATAGATCGATGTTTCTCTGGTCAAAAGTTGTAGTTATCGGATATATCTTTCCAACGAGCTATCATACGCCTAAAACAGAGATCGTATGCAAAAGTTACGACCCCGGGAAGTTGATGCACCAACTTACCCAAACGGGGCCCACATGACTTTTGGCGCTTCATCTCCTAGGGTTAGGTTTTTGGATGTCTAGGAATCTTGGCATTCCTGTTTATTGTAAAAAGGCCTTCAGAGCCTCATTGTAACCATCTTCTTGTGAATGTGCGCTGCCGTCACATCTCTTCTCAGAGATAAGCCGCCACCATTCCAGCAAGCTTGTTTCCGCTGCATTTTTACAGTTTCAACTTATTTCGTGATTTAATAGAAAACCAGTTTTACTGTATCTCTGTTATTTTTGTGTTAAACACCTATTAATAATCGGTATTCATTTCATTCTGCTCATAAAATCCGGATCACCTTCGATCATATTTGAATTCACCTGCACCGTTGGATTACAAGAAACAAAATGTCTTTCTCATTTTGTATTTCGATAATTCGCGATTTCGCATGTCACGAATTCCTGTTGCGAAGCATCTCAACTCTCCAAGTTGCGATCCCCGAAATGGATCTAGATCAACAGTCCAAAAAACTTCATAATCTGATCCCTTCTTTTTCTAATTGAATGAATGATGGGATTTCAACGTTTTCCCCTTCAAGTCTTCGATACTCACAATAGTCCCTTTCGATATTTTGGGATTTCGTATGTCGCAAATTCCTAAAACTCCATGTTGTGATCCCCGAAACTCCATGTCGCAATTTCGCATTTCGACATTTCACGATGTCGAAAATTCTTTTGATGAGATATATTGATGCTCCATGTCGCAATCCCCAAAACTCCGAAAAAAGAGCTTAGTTGGACTAGCTTTGATCATTTTGACATTTCTCATTTCAACATTTTGCGATTTCGCATTTCGGCATTTCGCGATTTCGCATGTTGCAAGTTCGAGAGGTTAGGGAACCCCGTTCCTTTGACTTTTCAGTCAGGGAAATGACGATCTTTCGCCACGTGTCTTATGGCCCCAATGGTCCATATCTTATCGTGATTTCAAAACTTCACAGGTCTTCATCGTGTCTGATCAACGGTCCAGATCAATCCTAATCTGACGGCTAGGATTATTTCATGAATTCATGAGTCTTCATTGTACCTAATTCAGGATTTTAGTGTTTCACATTTCATGACTTCGGGACTCCTGTGGTGAAGTGTTTTGACACTTCCAACTCCTGGTATCCGAAACTCTGATTTTCCGGTCTGCGAAACTCCGAAATGGAGTGCGCCTGTTTTAGGATTTCAGCATTTCGCATTTCATGACTTCGAGACTCCTGTGGTGAAGTGTTTCTACACTTCCAACTCCCGGTATCCGAAACTCCGATTTCTCGGTCTACGAAACTCCGAAATGGAGTCTTTGACATGCTCTGATCTTTTGCATTTCGGGATTTTATGCCATGCGATCATTGTTGTGCTGCTGGTCTTGCCACTTTCTCTTGTTCATCATTGTCGAGCTGAGCTTGACATCAATGAAAAACAAATACTTCGCCTTCTATCTGCCCCTAATAAATATGCCAACAATCTCCCCATTTTGCATCGATGGAAACCTTGAAGAACATCCAACTATACCACAGTAGCATCCTTGAAATTACTGAAGAACATCCAACTATACCACTGTAGCATCCTTGACTGTAGCATCCTTGAAATTACTACACTTTCTCCCCCTTTGACATCAATGTCAAAGAAGAAACACGCTCTGCCTCAGCTGTTGTAGAACATACTCCCCCTGTCAACTATGAGTAATTTAGAAATACAACAGATATTCAATTAGGACTCCCCCTGACCAGGTGAACAGATTAGACGAAAGAAGTTATAACCCCCAACTTTTGTCGAAGATATCCAAAAGGGGTCGTTGCTAATGGTTTAGTAAAGATATCAACTATCTGTTCTATGGAAGGGATATAATTCAGCTAAACAACTCTGTTTGTAACTTGTTCTCTGAGAAAATGGTATTTTATTGGGATATGTTTAGTCTTGGAATGAAGAATAGGATTCTTGGAGACACTAATGGCATTGGTGTTATCACAATGAATTGTAATCGGATCAATATAGTTAACCTTCAAATCTGCAAGAGTTTGTATCATCCATAAAATCTGAGTGCAGCAAGTAGCAACAACAATGTACTCTTCTTCTGTAGTTGATAAGGAAATAGATCCTTGATTTTTACTAATCCATGCTACTATTGAGTCACCCAGGAAGAATGCTCCTCCACTGGTGATTTTTCTCTCATCAACACAATTTTCCCAATCTGCATCTGAATAAGCAATTAACTGAAAATTCTGATTTCTGGGATACCACAGACCATAAGCCATTGTTCCCTTGTAGTATTTGAATATCCTTGTGACAGCTACCAAATGACTTTGTTTAGGATCATACTGATAACGACCTACCATTCCAATAGCTTGCATTATATCAGGATGGGATGCTGTGATGTACAGAAGACTGCCTATCATAGAGTGATATGTCCTTTGATCAACATCCGGTGAAATACCATCTTTACTGAACTTGCAACCAACCACCATAGGTGTGCTAACAGGAGAGGAATTCTCCATTTGAAATTTCTTCAACATCTCTTTCAAATATTTTTCTTGAGAGATAAATATTCTTGCAGAACTCTGATTTACTTGTAAACCAAGAAAATATGACAGCTCTCCTATCATGAACATCTCAAATTCTATTTGCATAGAGTTAGCAAACCACTGGACAGATGATTCATTAGTACAGCCAAAAATAATATCATCTACATAAACCAAAACAACTAGTAAATTATCCCCTTCAAACTTAATGTAGAGGTTGCTGTCAACAGTACCTTTCTTGAACCCTTTGTCTTGTATAAATTTGTCCAGTCTATAATACCAAGCTCGTGGTGCTTGTTTCAGTCCATATAAGGCCTTCTTCAGCTTGCAAACATAATTAGGATTATTTGTCAATGAGAATCCTTTAGGTTTCTCCATATATACTTCTTCCTCTAAATCTCCATTAAGAAATGCTGACTTAACATCCATTTGATAAACTTAGTTCTTATGACATGAATAAGCAAGAAACATTTTGATGGCTTCCAATCTTGCCACTGGTGCAAAATTTTCATCAAAGTCCTGACATTCAACTTGTGCATACCCTTTATAGACCAATCTGGCTTTATTTCTAACAACTTTTCCATTTTCATTCATTTTATTCTTGAACACCCATTTGGAACCTATTACATTTTTATCTTCAGGTCTAGGGACAAGCTCCCAAGTATTGTTCTTCTCAATCTAATCAAGCTCTTCATTCATTGCTTTAACCCAATCATCATGCTAGCTGGCTTCATAATTTTTTTTAGGTTCAGTCATAGATAAAAAAGAAACATGAGATTGTTCTGAGTCTTTAATCAATTTCCTTCTTGTCTGAACTCCTTTATTTATATCTCCAATTATCTGATTTTCATGATGATTCTTTCTAACAATTCTGAGAGGTGAATTTTCTTCTTTTTGTTGATTTGTGTCAGCCTGAGTATCCGTATCTTCATCTGATTCATATTCTTCCCTTTCTAATCCTTGGATCTGTTCATCTTCATCTTCAACTATATCTTTTGTGCTTGGTTCAATACTGCTTACATTTCTGACCAGGATTTCTTCATCAACTTTTATGTCTATACAATCAACCAATTTATGTAGTCTCTTATTGTAAGATCTGTACCCTTTACTATTTGTAGAATAACCTAATAAGATACCTTCATCAGCCCTGTCATCATATTTGCAAATATTTTCATCATTGTTCTTGATATAACATTTACTCCCAAAGACTTTAAAATGCTTGATTGAAGAAGGTCTTCCAAACCATAGTTCATAAGGAGTCTTGTCACTGTGTGGCCTGAGATAAGATTTGTTAAGGATATGAACAACTATATGAATTTCTTCTACCCAATATGTCTGAGGTATGTTCGTTTCATTCATCATTGATCTTGCCATTTGCTGTACTGATCTATTCTGCCTCTCAACAACTCCATTTTTCTATGGAGTCCTTGGAATTGTGTGCTTTCTTTTGATCCCATGTTTATCACAGAACTCTTTGAAGGTCCATGAACTAAACTCTCCTCCTCTATCATACCTTACTTCCTTTAATATTTTTCCTATTTGGTTCATAGTCAGAGCCTTAAACACTTTGAATTTTTCAAATGCTTCATATTTTTCCTTCAAAAAGGCAACCCATGTTAGTCTAGAATAATCATCAATAATCAACATAAACTAATTTTCTTTTCCTGTACCTTCTTTCCTTGATGGTCCACATAAATCCATATGTACTAACTGGAGAGGTTTTTCTATTGAAGGAAAGTTTTTAGATTTGAAATGAGTGCGAGTAAGCTTTCCTATCTGACAGGGTTTACAAACAGAGTCATGTGGCTTTGATATCTTCAGAATATCTTTTACTGCCCCATTGTTTCTAAGCTTGATTGTATGATCAAAATTTAGGTGTCCAAGTCTCCTATGCCACAACCAACTTTCATCATACTTGCTTAAGTGGCATTCTTCTTTTTCTTCTTTTAACACATAGACATTGTTTTCTGTTCTTATCCCTTTTGCAACTAGCTATCCTGAATTCACAGATTTTATTCTACAGTCTTTAGAGGTAAAAACGAATTCACATCCTCGGTCATAGACTTGACTGACACTAAGCAGATTATGTTTCATACCTTCTACAAACAACACATCTCGAGCTTTCCCTTTGCCATTACTCAAAATTACCATTCCTTTACCTTTTATTTTTCCTGGTGCATCATTTCCAAAAGTTACATTCCTTGATTTACTTTCACTTAGAGTTAGAAACTTACTTTTGTCTCCAGTCATATGTTTGGAACATCCACAGTCAATATACCAGGGATTCTTTTGTCTTTGGGCTGATAAAACTATTCCACACTTGTCATCTGATTTCTTCTTCCAAACCTTGACATTTTTAGCAGTGGGGATCAAATCTGGCTTGTAATTCCTTAAGCGACAGTCTGCAACTTTATGTCCATAATTATGGTAGTTGTAACACTCTGGTTCACTGAATAACAGATCATAATGATTGTTATGCTCATAATTGTTTTTTTGTTTCACCTGTGTCCTTCTCCCAGTCATCACATGATTTATAGTCTGTGATTGTTTGCTGCTTGGTTGTCTCAATATTTGTAGTGGCAGATAATTATTCCTTGAAAAACTTGATTGCTCATATCTAAATCTTAAAGAACAGTTTATAGCTTTGTGACCAAAATTAGAGCAGAAAAAACAATAACCATAGAAAGAACCTTTGTACCTTGAAAAATTATGTCTTCTTTGAGGAGGTCGATTTCTTTCATGCTGATAATCTCTCTGATCTATAGATTCGGTTCTGGTACTTTTTCTCTCATTCCTTCTTGGTGGCTGATTTTCTTTCTTTGTTTCTGCAGAGTGATTGTTGTTAATGTTTGAGGATTTGACAAACTTGATAGGTTCTGTATTACTTGGATGATCACTACTTGATCCTTCTTCATACCCCAATCTAGCTTTCAACTTTGGGTTTCTTTGCTAATTTAGAATGGAGGTTAATTCTTCAGAGACTTTAATACTTGATAGATTTTGGTGATACAATTCATTAAACTTCTCCATTTCTTTTCTGTTTTTTACTATCTCTTCTTCTAAGGCTTCACACCTCGCTTTCTTCTCTGACAACTATTGTTTCAGTATGTCTTCTATTTTCTTTGCCTCTTCTAATTCCACTTTTAGCAGGACAAAGTCTTCATCAGGATGTTTACTATCTTTCTTGAACTGTATCAGTAATTGTTTTTTCTTTCTGTTCTTAATTCTGAGTCTATCAATCTCTTCCAGTGCACTAATAAGTTATCCTTCCATATCAACCACAAATTCTTCATCATTATCATCACTGCCTGTGCTTTTATTATCATAATCCTCTTTGGCCATAAGCATGAAGTCATTTACCTTATCTTCATAGGAAGAGTCACTATCAGTGTCTTCTGAGGAATTGTCATTATTTGCACACAAACTTTTCTTCTTACTGTATTTCTTAAATTTGTACTTCTTTTCATCATCAGAGTTCTGGTCCTTTTTCTGATAGGGACACTTAGATGAAAAATGACCTATCTTACCACAGTTAAAGCATTTGAAGGGAAACTTGCCTTGATTTTCTCGAGGAAACCCATAAAGGAAGAAAACCTCTTCTTCTTCGAAATGATAGGAAAAATTTTAAGTTCTGTACATCATCTTTGATTGAGCACCAACTCAATGTGAGGCTACTACCTCTGTTTTACAAGATCCAACTTGTTTGAGAGCACCAACTCTTTGGTTTCTCTAGCACCCACTAGAAGGAAGCAAAAAATCCCTAAGTTTTCTTACACCAACTGGATAGAAGCACCAATTTCCAGTTACACAGGAACCAACCTGTATAAAAGAGAAAAACTTTTCTCCCTTGCACCACCCTGCCACCCTGGTTTTTCTGGCTGCAACCAGATGGAAGCTACAACTCCTTGTGTTCAAGCACCCACTTGAACCTCTGAGGACAACAATCCTCCCTAGCACCTCCCTACCACCCTTATTACAAATAAATGATTGAATAACCAACAACAAAGATAAATCAATTCTTACCACTTCTTCACTGTTCTGCAATTCGTCTTTGCTACACTATTCTTCTGCTCTGTTCATACTTGGCTTGACTTGCTGTCTCTTTCTATTTGTTCTTTCTATATCCTTCTCATGTTTTTTGATATGTGCACATTCTTCTCTCTTCAACTTTTCTCTTCTCTTCAGCTTCTGTTCCTTATCTCTGAGCTTTCTTCACACTGCGCATACTGTAGTTTTACCTTTCTACAGTTCAACTCATTTTTCAGTCAGACCAACCAAGATTGCACATTCATCTCATATATTCTTTTATTCACCCATGCCTTAGCAACTGAATCTCCAACCGATCAAGAATAATGAATCATTTTTGCTAACTGAATCGTAACTGATCAATTAACTGTGAGGTGAAACAGTAGCCCTTTGATCATATTCAAATTCACCTGCACCGTTGGATTACAAGAAACAAAATGTCTTTTGCATTTCGTATTTCGACAATTCATGATTTCGCATGTCGCGAATTCCTGTTGCGAAGCATCTCGACTCTCCAAGTTGTGATCCCCGAAATGGATCCAGATCAACGGTCCACAAAACTTCATATTCTAATCCCTTCTTTTTCTAATCGAATGGCTGATGGGATTTTGACATTTTTCCCTTCAATTCTTTGATACTCACAATAGTCCCTTTTGAAATTTCACAATTTTGCATGTCGCAAATTCCTGAAACTCCATGTTGCGATCCCCAAAACTCCATGTCGCAATTTCGCATTTTGGCATTTCACGATTTCGACAATTCTTGTGATGAGATATATTGACGCTCCATGTTGCAATCCCTAAAACTCCGAAAAAAGAGCTTAGCTGGACTAGCTTTGATCATTTCGACATTTCTCATTTCGGCACTTCGCGATTTCGCAGTTTAGCATTTCGCGATTTCGCATGTCGTGAGTTCGAGAGGTTAGGGAACCCTGTTCCTTTGACTTTTCAGTCAGTGAAATGACGATATTTCGCAACATGTCCTATGGACCCAATGGTCCAGATCTTATCATGATTTTGAAACTTCAAGGGTCTTCATCGTGTATGATCAATGGTCCAGATCCATCCTCAATCTGACGGCTAGGATTATTTCGTGAATTCACGAGTCTTCGTTGTGCCTGATTTGAGATTTCGGCGTTTCACATTTTGTGACTTCTGGACTCCTGTGGTAAAGTGTTTCTACACTTCCAACTCCCGGTATCCGAAACTATGATTTTCCGGTCTGTGAAACTACGAAATGGAGTGTGCCTGTTTCAGGATTTTGACATTTTGCATTTCGCGACTTCGGGACTCCTGTGGTGAAGGGTTTCTACACTTCCAACTCCCAGTATCCAAAACTTCGATTTCCCGGTCTACGAAACTTCGAAATGGAGTCTTTGACATGCTCTAATCTTTCACATTTTGGGATTTTCTGCCATGTAATCATCGTTGCATTTCTGGTCTTGCCACTTTCTCTTGTTCATCATCGTCAGGCTGAGCTTGCCATCAATGACAAAAAAATACTCTTCTTTCTGTCTGCCCGTAATAAATATGACAACATGGAATACATCTTCAAAATCCTTTAGTACTACATGGTATTCAATAGTTGACACCTTATTCCTAGGTGCCTCTTCCATATGAGCTACAAATATTTGGCAGTCTTTCCTGTAGCACTTCTTCAGCTGCATTGCTGAGATTTCTCTGATAGCAACTGCTCTAGGAATTCCTTGGATAGTTCTCCGATTTCCTTCCTCATACAGGAAAGTGAATTCCTTGTTACGATAGTCTAAGATGGCATGTTGTTGGTCCAACCAATCCATCCCAATTAGACAATCATAGGAACCTAAAGGTAAAATGTTTAATTCATCCCTTGTGCTCAGTCCATTCATGTCCACTGGACATGACTTAACCAACTCAACAACCTTTCTCTTGGCTCCTGTAGCCAACTTCACTAAACAATATTTTACATGCTTTCCTCTTGGAAAATGAAAACTTTCCACCATTCTAGGATCTATCTAACTATGACTAGCTCCTGAATCAATTAAAATAGTAATGGTTTGGTTGTTGATCATACCTTCCACTTCGATCATATGTGACTGATATTCTGCTTTCTTGTTGTCCAGGGTTGCATAGATCCTTGGTACACTTTTTCCCATGTACTCCACTGTTTCTTCCTGTTGAACATTGTGGACAGCTCTCACCTCATCATTTATGTGGGGGAAATATTTGTACCTATGATTTCCTTTACAACCCCAACATTCCATAGGTGGATCTCTTGGAAATTTCCCACCTGTTTCAACCTTCCTGGGCTCTCTAAATCCTGGTTGTCCTTGAGGAATATTTCTGAAAAAGGATGGTTTAGTTCCCTTCTTCCTCTGATTCACATTGAATTTCTTCTTGTCTTCCCAATCCTTCCAGAAAGTAGGATTTTCTCCTTGTTGCTCATATAATAATTTTTCTCTCCTTATAGTTTCTTCCATAGTTTTAGGATCATCATACTAGATCTTGTCACCAATGGAAGATGACATTCCACTTAGCTACCTTTGAATTTTGACAGTTTCATCTTTGATGAAAAGAATGTACTTCAACAATTCCAATAACCTTCGTTTATATTCATCAATGGGCATGCTACCCAGCTTGAGTTCAAATAAATATTTCATCTTTCTGTCATAGTATTTCTTAGTCAAGTATTTCTTTTTGAAATACTTCTTGAATTTGTTCCAAGTAAAATTTTTCTCTTTAATGTGTTGCACCTGCACAAGTTGATCCCACTACATGGATGCCTTTCCTTTTAGTTGATTCATTGAAATTATTCCTTCTGCATGAGAGGAATAATTCTGCAATTGGAAATATTTCCTCATGCCAAGAAGCCATGTCTTGACATTTTCCTCCTTCTTGTGCTCTCCATCAAATGTAGGAGGCTTAATCTTGTTAGTTTCTCCCTTTAGTTCATCCACTCCATATCTCCTATGCTT
This sequence comes from Picea engelmannii, assembly GCA_009831015.1. NCBI lineage: Eukaryota > Viridiplantae > Streptophyta > Pinopsida > Pinales > Pinaceae > Picea > Picea engelmannii. Next base: position 314,575 of record ML786551.1, on the reverse strand, counting down.
CCTGGTAGGATATGGGCTTGAACTACTTTGTGCCCCCCTCTTGGAGTGACCTTGGGAGTGATGATGGTGTCTACCAACACTTCTTGATTTCCTCTTCTCATCAGGGGACCTGTGACTTCCTAATTTACTGGAGTAACTCTCCTTATCCAATTTCATTTCTATCCTTTCCAGGATCCACATCAACTTTATATTGAATTCTCCCTATTGATCCCTCTCTTTCACGAGCTTTCTGTTATCTGCTCGGTGAGTCTGGACATCTTTCTGCAATATTTCAATGACATTCATCATGTTTCCTTCCTTATCTATCTCTTCTCCATGCCCATTGGAGTTCGATCCTTCGACTCCAAAATGGACATCCATTCCTCTTTCTTCATTCTCTGAACTGGAATGGAATCATTCTGTGCCTCCTCCATTCTCTATACTCTACAATGACGGTTTGGAGTAACCCGCCTTTTGTCCTGCAATTCTTCTGATTCTGACACGTAACCCCTTGGTAAAACCGTGGTTTAGATTTCAGGACTACCTTGGGGAATTAACTCTCATGCAACTTGGGTCCCCACAATGCCTCTTGGTCATAGATCTTGACGTATTGTGATCAATGCCAGTGTGGGTCCACCAACCTTTAACTAAGTCATGTAACCTCAGGGCCCACATAGTACAACTAACAACATTCCAAGTGGGGGCACATGATAGGCATAGGAGAGATCCACATCACCTCCAAGTGACTTCATCATGACTCACCAATTCATCTCTTCAGGCTTCAGATCTTTGGGGTTTGGGAGTTCTCGCCTCCACACCCACTAATTTTCCTGAACGTCGAAATCTCGAACAACCAATCTACTGACACGTGTCCCTCTTGATGGACGGTTCGGATTAACTCAGGACTTCGGAGCTTCGGAGCTTTGGCCCCTTCCGCTTTATAACATGTAACTTCTCCTAAGTTGTGAAGTATGAAGGCTTTCAGGTTAACCCTCCTGCACTTTCTCCAGATCTGACGATCATGAAGGATTCCCCTTTTTTCAAACAGATCCTACGACCAACATTACTCTGCAGCCCAATACCACGTCTGTCGTGGTTTTATAATATCGCTACACCTCCTGAGATTTGTAACATAGCTAAGGTAACCTCTCGACTCTCAAGAATGTTTTGAAGTTCGAAATTGGTTCCTCTTGACATAATTTCCACTCGAAACCTTAGTTCTCATGACCACTTATTCGGCCCATCCAAGATCAGTGTTGAAACCTTGGCTCTGATACCAATTTGTAACATCCCCGACCATCAACAACACTTTCGGGCAATGCTACCCAAATACCTTGTCTTCAACAAACTAGATCTGATACCAATTTGTAACATCCCCAACCATCAACAGCATTGTCAGGCAATGCTACCCAAATACCTTGTCTTCAATAAACTAGCTCTGATACCAAAATGTAACATTCCCAACCATCAACACCACTGTCGGGCAATGCCACAGAGGAACATACATACATACATACATACATATATAACATGCATTTCTAATGAATTTAAAACAAATCACACATAGTTACTGCTATCATACAGATTCAAATGGAATTGACAGTAATTCCTACATGCAACAAAACACTTGATAACATTAAAGAATCACATACATGTGTAACATACATAATTAAGTATGGGAATGCTACTTATCTTTTAACTGGAGTAAAAACCACCAACTGCATGCAGACCTTCCATGAACCTCCTAGCCTTAGATCACACTGCTCATCACTCTTAGCAGTAGGTCACCCCTGAGCTAGGACTAAACTCCATCAGGAAAGGGATTCCTAGGCTAGGCAAGGTCAATAGGAAAGTCACACAGTTTAAGAGGAAGGATTCTCTCCCAGGATCCACTTATGCCCACTACTCACAGACTGTCATTCCCCACATGCCTATCCCACCCCAGGAGTATACACCTTTTGTTAAGCCCTAATATTGGCTGATTACCCATTAATTGGGGCATATTATATTAGTAATGTTATTTTGTTTATGTCGGCTTTAGGCCATGAGTTGTAATTATACCTCCTAGTCTCCTATATATACCAAGGAGACATTTTCATTTTGAATCATCTTATACTTGAACATTTAAGTGGGGTAAAAGGAGGTTGCCCCCTCGAAGAGGCTTATTATCTGAAATTATCTCTTTTTCAAGGTGTTGAGTACTTTTTCTGAGGTTTTTCTATGCTATATTGATATTTGGTTCTTAACATATGGTATCAGAGCTTAAGGTCTTGGGGTTTCACTACTACATCTGAGACACCTTGGAATTTTTGCGATAATTTTTTTTCTACAACATTTCAGAAGGAACGAATTGGAGGATATTTAGTAAACAGATCAAGGTACATTGGGTTAAAAATTCAGCTCCTGAGGATTTATACTTTCGGAGATACAACCTGCACAAGATAGGGTTTTGGAATCATCCTGAACTGAGTCATTGCGAAATTTTAGCTATAAAAACGTTTCTGTAACATTTCAGACCCTGAAACCTAGAGGATATTTAAAGAAATTAGTAAGATATCTGTGGTAAAAATTTCAGCTTCTGGGTCATCTTAAATTTGTAGATACACCCTGTGTAAGATAGGGTATCTGACTAGTCCTATTGACTAGTATCAAGAATGTGTTCCAGGTAAAACAATCATAAATTATTCCTAGAGTATCCAAATTGAGTGGGACTAGTTTCATTGGATCTTGGATAGTCTTTAGTATTTCTGGTGCGAGTTTCAAAATTTTATATGAATAATTTTGTGCGGGGCACGCTATACAAGTGATATCTCCTCGACAGGCCAAAAATAAACAAGTTGTGGGGAAGTTACCGTAAATTCCACTTGACACATCCAATTTTGATCAGACCTGTGGCATTGCAGAGAAGAAATATTAGAGAACTACATAAAATAAAGTTTCATACCTATAAGGGATGAAACTTAGGAGATACAACAGAAGAAATATTGTCTAGCAGAACCACCTCAAAATCAAGGTTCAAAAGTGATACTTGGCCAACATGCCACCAAAAAAGGGAACTTCTACACCAAATAAGCCTCCAGAAAATCCTACTTGGACT